>PVJX010047091.1:0-12020 GCA_004027295.1 Dolichotis patagonum | reverse complement strand
AGGGCGCAGGCTAGGAGCTTTAGCCCTCTTCAATAGGTTATCAGAGATTAGAGTTCACCCAGGGGCAGTGTGTGCTAGCTCCTCCCTTCTGGGCCAGTCAACCTTTGCAGGCCTTCACTGCGTCAGTGTGCACTGATCTCAGGGAAGTAACTGGGTCCCCGCCAGGGGCGTGGCCTAGTTCAAGCAGATTCCACCAATCCGCTCAGCGAGGGGAATAACCAGCTGAAGCCACTTCCTTATGGAGTTAGGGTTGTCCTGCCCAAATCCAACATGTCGTCCAGTCGGTTTCCCCTTTCCCGTGGGAGGGTCTTATTCCCATCACTCACCGTGTCCCCCAGAACTGCTGGACTGCCCGACCTCCGACTTCAGCGCGGCCGAGGTGGGAATTCACGGTGCCTCTGGGTGGGTCGTGTGCAGTGCTGGTCCCGGCGAGCTGCACGCCGGGCTGTTCAGCTCCGGGCTCCGGCGGCTCAAGCCAGTCGCTTCGGCGCGGATCGCTTGTTCAGGTCGGGCGAAATTCAGGCGTCTTGAGGCGGTTGCGGTGCTCGCCAATCTTATCTTCACTAATAGTAGCCCCAGGACCTCTTATTCGAGCGGGATTTTGCGCTTTAGTTTCTTTCTGTGTTGTGAGAGTCTATCTCTCTCTGTTTGGGTCTCTCCAGGGTGTTTTATTCTGGCATTTGAGCTGTCTCTCTCAGAGAGGGTCTCTCTCCTGCTACCTACCAGTCCGCCATCTTGTCTCTTTATCTCCCTTATTTATTTTTGAGATAAGGTCTTGCTATGTAGTTCAGGCTGGCCTTGAACACACTGTGTAGCCCAGGCTGGCCTGAAATTCACGGTGATCCTCCAGTGTACCACCATGGCTGGCATTGTTTCTCTTTGTGTTGGAGTCTTGCTGTGTTGCTCTTGGTGGCTTTGAACCCATGAGCTCTACCGATTTTCACTCTTCAGCCTCTTAAGTAGCTAGGACTTCAGGTGTTTACCATCATGCCTGTATTTCTGTTTATTTTTTAAAGGTACGTGTCTGGTGATTTTTTTTTTTTTTTGAGACAAGATCTTTCGTTGTAGTTCAGACTGTGTAGCCCAGACTGACCTGGAACTTCTGGTAATCCTCCTGCCTCAGCTTCCTGAGGGCTGGGATCACCCCACCCTAGCTCATACTGGTGATTTTAGTTTGCAAGTAAAGATTTTTAAATAAGAAATATGTTGTGACTGGAACCCAATAGTCCTGGAAGACATGTTGTATGTCTTTCACTAGTGTGCCAACTGAAGTTCTTTGGAGAAGGATGTTACATTGTCATAACTGTTCCTGGTGAAGTTGATACTGTTAAGAAAGTGTGTCCAAAGACTGTGAATGATGACAGATCTATTGAGTTTCCTTTCAGCGGCAGAAGCAAAATGCAGGTGAAAGGTTGTTCAAACAGGCAGTGAGTGGAGCAGGTGAGCCATTTTGCATGTGAATTGAATCAGTTGCAGTATTGTAGTACTGTTGGGTTTGAGACCTTAATGAATGGGATCACCACATTTATGATTCGTAATCCAACACAAGGTGCCTTTTATTTTATTGAATTTTAGATTTAACTAGAGGCAAAGTTAGGGTGTCAAGTAGTGAATCACCAGAGGCAATCACTCTTGAATTTATGTAAGTTTTAATCTTTGCAGTCCTGTTTGAAGTTATTCTGGGACAGATGAACTATTTGAACTGGTGACCCATTGGTCCCATTTTATCAAGTAAATTAAATTTCTAAGGGTTAAGATCTTTCTCTAGTTTTACCTTTTTTTTAAAAAATGTTAGAGTGTGGAATGTTCTAGAAAAAAGGATACTATGATTATTGGAAATGTAAGCAAAGCTACGGTTAAAGTGAGGCATTCCTATTTTCTTCTATATTTTGTTACCCTTTCAAGATTAGTTCCAGCCTGAAATTAAACCTGTGTTTCTCTGCTGATTGGTTCAAAATGAAATAATCTAATTCTTATTTCCTGCTCTGTGTCTGACTTAGACCTGTAGAGCACTGGGTACAAAGGAAGCAGCGACACAGGGACAGCAAACCTGAGCTGCGCCGTGGTGGAGACACCATGTTCTCCCTTGTCAACTTGGGAAGTCGGAAACCTTCCTGGAAAGTGTCCCCAAATTGTTGGGCAGTCAGGAAGCCAGTGTCGCCCTGGCACCCTGGTGGCTCTCTCACTGGCCCACCTGATCCTTTTCTCCTTTTCTCTGGTCGACAAGTTAGTCACCCTGAGCAGTTCTGAATACAGCCATCTCACCTCGACGATGGTTCCCTTTGGGGAGCACAGCCGCCTGGGCTGCCGGCTGTGGTTGCCTTTACTATCTCCGGAAGTTCAGAGAGTGGCTGTATATTCTAGCCCCACCCAGACAGGAACAAGAATTACACTCTGATGTGTTGGTCAATTGAGAGGCAGCACAGATAGTACGATAAACACATGAGAAAACTGAGACTTTATCACTCCCATGTAAGCCAAGAGGCAAGCCCTCTAGGGCCAGTGGAAAGTCTGGACATATCAGGGTGCTCATCTTTGGGCAGGGAATAAGAGAAAAAGCGAGAGAGTGCACACACGCGAGCAAGAGTGAGAGTGAGAGGAGAGAGAGAGAGGTATTTAGGATGGTTCCTTTGTGAAGCCTGTGGATCTCATCCCTCAGGCTTTCTGACTGGGGTTATAGAGTGGCTAGTACACAGAAAAGCAGTACAAAGGAGGGAGACATCTTTGGTGACTCTGGTGGCGATCTAGGTTAAATTGTTAGGCTTTGTGTCACCTGGCTCTGTGGCAGACATCCACAGAAGGGAAGGGAAGCTTTTACTACACCACAGGTGACAAGGTGTGACTGAGTTTCACAAGTCTATAGACTTGTACAGCAACTGTATTAAACAAATGAAGGGCTCACCTTTCTGAACGAAGCAAGGTGTGATGTTAATTTAACATAAAGCGCGGTCCTGTGTATCACCGCAGTTACTCAAAGTGAAATCGGAGCTGAGGTTGGTTGGTAACTGGCACAGTCCACGTTTTGGCTGCGCACCACCCATCTGTACCCTTTTGCACATATTTGAATTTCTTCCTAATAATTAAATTGGTGTTGCAATTGAAGAAGATAAAAGTGTTCTCACCCTTCCCCCACTGTGAGCAGATGCATACTCCCAGTACCTGTGGTCACCGTGCTGCCATCCCAGGCCATAGTAATTACCATAACTCATAACCTCACTGAGTATTATGTTACTAAAACCAAAACTGTATATTTAACCTCTAGTGACCTCACCCAGACAGCATCAGTTTCAATACATGGAAGATGAGATTCCCACTTGGCAATTTTGGGTCCCTAAAATAACAGAAAATGTTGAGGGAGGAGTAATTTTGGCTGGAGTAATTAATCCAATTACTGAAGGCAAAATGCAGTACTATTATACAAATGAGGCAAGAAGGATGACGTCTACAACTTCCAAATAGTACGTCTATGCTACATAGAAAAGGTTAATTGAAAAATTTTAAAAGGTAGGATAATGGTAGAAGAGACTTTTGGGGAGTAAAGTTCTGAATCACTTTATCAGATATATGAATACAGAGTAGTAGATAGCAAAGGAAAAAGAGAAAGAATTATTGAGGAAATAAGCCATAGATATCAGTTATAACCTCAAGAATAATCACAGTAGTAAGAAATGTGGTCTACGGCCATACCACCCTGAACGCACCCGATCTCGTCTTATCTCGGAAGCTAAGCAGGGTCGGGCCTGGTTAGTACTTGGATGGGAGAAATGTGAAAGTTTTGTACATATTTTTAGGCCAAGCATGGTGGGGTATGCCTGTAATTCCAATACTCAGGAGCCCGAGGCAGGAGGATTCCTGTAAATTTGCAGCCCTACTTGGCTAAACAGTGGGTTCAAAACCAGAGGTCACTAGAGGTTACTTTTCGCTGTCATTGTTGAGACAAAATACCTGACGCCCAAAGTTAGGGAAGGGAAGGTTTATTTCTTACAGGTTGGAGGTTCCAGTCCATACTCAGTTGGCTCCATGTGGCAGGGTGGCATGGCAGGGCCACCCTATATAGCAAGTGTGAACTGTGAAAGAAAGACACACCTTCTTCCTGACCTTACACTGTATACTGGCTCCATCCCTGGGCGGTAGTAGCACTGACACCACCAATCTGAACATTAGAGAAGGAACCAATTGCAAACACGAGATTCAGCCGCATCCTGATTCCATGAGACTTGGGAGGGGCACTGACATAAATCATGACAGTGTATTTGACTTAGCATAATGCCCTCTAGGTTCTTTCTTTTTGCCACAAAGATGGGCTTTTTTTCCTCAAGTTAATTTGTACTTCTCTGCCAGTATATATACTACATTTTCTTTATTCATCCATGAGTAGGCACTTGGGTCGTTAAAATGTCTGTTGTGAATAGTGCTGCAATCAGTGTGGGTGTGTTGGGCTGGGATGTAGCTCAGCAGCACAGTGCCTGCCTGGCAAGCATGAGGTTGTAAGTTTGATCCCTAGTACCCCCAAAACAAATAAACAAACAAATAAATAAAAGTGGACATGTTGATGCTGTTTGATATTCTGATGTCATATCCTATGAAAATCGATCCAGTAGAGGAACTGCTGTATCATATGGTGGTTCTGTTTTTAATTTTTTGAGCAATCACTATACAGTTTTATTGTTTTTTATTTTTGTGGTAGTAGAGTTCAAACCTAGGGCTTTGCACATGTTAAACAAGCACTTTTAACACTGAGCTACATCCTCAACCTAGATTGGAGAATTTAATCCATGTGTGATTAGTGTAATTTTTGATAGGTCAGAATCCACTGTTGCCCTTTTATTATTTCTTGATTTTTTTTCTAGTACTGGAGATCAAACCCAAGGATGCTGTACTACTGAGCTCTATCCCCAGCCCTTTTAATATATAGCATATTTTTAAATTTGAGGCAGAGTGTCACGAAGATTCCCAGGCAGGACTTAGTCTCATACTCAAAGTGATCTCCCTGTCTCAGCCTCCCTAAGTGCTGGAATTATAGACATGTGTCACTGCACCTAGCTTCCTGACTGTTCTATAGATTTTGTTTTATTCCTTTTTGAGTAGGTGGTCTTCTCTTGTGATAATCTCTGTGGAATCACTGTGATTCCTTGCTTTTTGTTTTTTGGGCATCTGCAAGTGTTTGCTTGCTGATTACTATGAACTTTATGTAAAACATATAAACTGGGCATGGTAAGACATAACTGTAATCACAGCTGCATAGGAGATTGAGGCAGCAGGATCTGAAATTCAAGGTCAGTCTGGGCAGTTCAGTGGCTTTTGTGTTTCAGTATAAAATAAAAATTTTTAAAAAATTTTTTAAAAAAATATCTTTTCTGGATGTGAAACATTTTCTTTTCTCCTGTTTTTTTTAAGTCAAAATATCTTTTATTCTGAATTATACAAAATCAAACTCCAAATAAGTACTGCTACTGTTGTATTTTTAAATGATAAGACTACATAGTAGTATGAGTTCACTCAAATTTTTGTCAGTATACTATTTAATTTACTGACTATGATTATTAAGTTGTAAGAACAATTGTAACCATGTTAATACTTCAGAATTTTGATGTCTGATAACACCTGAATATTGGACAATTGCCAGTTAAAAATTAATACTACTTTTATCCAAAGAAGATACTTTATTAAAGTTCCCAAAGCAAATGAATTATTTTAAGTTTGAAGGGAAGAAAAAGGCCAAATTAAAATACAGACAGAAAGCTTTCATTTAGTGCGAGCTAAAATCAGTGTGTGTTTTCTAATCCCCTTTGGCATTTCCAAGTTTTTCAGCGTCTGCCAGGCCGAGCCCTTTGCTGCCACTACTGCTTTTGCTTCGCTTTTCTCCTTTCTTCTCTCTCATCTTGCCTCCAGGTTTTTCTCTAGCTCTGATCTATCCATACTAGATATTGTCCATTGTGGTCTAGAAGAGTCTTTTTGCTACTCTTTATCTCAGTCTCCATTTTCATGTCATCTTTTTTCATCATTCGCCACACATTGCATTTTTTCTTGGCAGTGTTTGGGTACCTCCATAGTTGCTGTCTCTTGAACAACATGCATTAAAACATCACAGTCTGCTTTGAGAATACGTTTAAGTCTGTTGAGCTCCTTTGGAATATTCTTTGTTCTCTTTTCAGCATTTATTTATTTTTTCCCATTTGTTCTGTAAACTTTTAGCCATGTTTTACCTGAGAAACTTGGGGGTATACTCACCACAAAGAACTCATGCTGACAGAGTGAAACATTTTCTTTTACTGTTTTAAAAAACGTTGCTTTGCCCTTCTCTTTTCTTGAAGAAGTCAGATATTTGTGCTTTAACTCTTCCATGAACACCATAAAGTTTCTTCATTTTTCTTCATCTTTTTCCTGTGACTATATTCTAAAATACCCTGTCTCCGAGATCCCAGAGTCTTTTTTGCTGTTTGATTAGTTCTGTGGTTGATGGTCTTTATTGCATTTTTATTCCCTTAATTAACAAATTAAAGGCCACTGAAGGAAGGAATAAATAAAAATAGAAACAACACTTAGTGGAAGAAAAGAAGTCATCAGTAATAACATAAGGTGTTTCCTTGAAATAATCTAGAAAATACTGAAGTTCTGGCAAACTTTATGGTGCTGACTCTGCAGATACTTTCTGCTGTCTGCTGTGGTAACACCAGGCAGAGTTTAGGGCACTCAGTGTTTCTATACTGAGACCCTTGTGAATGAGGCAGTGGTTGAATTGTATTCTTTTGTTTCAGTTTATTTTTTTTATTTTAAAGGGGGTAAAATTAAACACAACAAAACAGAACAAAACGGGACATAAAGCATAAATTTCAGAGATAGACAACCAGAGATCTTCACTATTTGTCATATTGTCTCTTGTTTTCTTCCAAATGGTTGTCCTTATCTTTGTATATGGAGAATTCATATAAAACAACATAGCCAATCTTTCACGAGCTGTCCAGTTCACTGGCTCCCACTTGCTAAGTTGGGAGGGGGGACACGGGATGGGGGATGGGGGACAGGACGACATGAGATGTTTCATTCTCAGCCTGCGCGCCGGCAGGCTCACAGCCGGTCACCAGAGAGGGGAGGAGTTCCTTGTTCTCCTGGCACCCCACGTCGCTGCATGGTGCAGGTCCCCAGACGCCAGGGTTTCTCTCTTGCAGGCCACGGAAGCACGCCACACTCACAGCCACTCACCAAAGAGGGGAGGCTCAGTTTATTTTTTTGAGAGAGAGTCTTATTATGTAGTTCAGGCTGGCTTCGAACTCACTACTTAGCCCAGACTGGCCTTGAACCTGCGGCAATCCCCCTGACTCAGTTTCCTGAGTGCTTAGATTATAGATGTGCACCGCCATGCCTGTCAGCTGAGTTGTATTCTACATTTTTAGAAAAACTGACATTCTGGTTCTAATGCCTAGTTGTAAAAAGCAGGTCACATTTTAAGTAACCCAGGGATATCTTCCAGAGTCCTTTGTATGATGATGATTCTGGAGTTTATCTTAACATACAACATTGGACTTCAGAGATAAACCTACCCACATTGAAGACTTAATTTTTCATTTCCTCACTAGTTGATACTGGACCAGTCACTTGTGTTTTCTGAAACTACATTATTTCATTATTAATATTGATTATTATCTGCTGTGAAGCATTATTATATATATATATATATTTTTTTTTTTAACTTTTTTGGAGACAGGGTCTTGCTGTTCAGGCTGGCTTTGGGCTTACTTTGTAGCCCAGGCTAGTCTTGAACTTGCAATGATCCTCCTGCCTCAGCCTCCTGAGTGCTGGGATTACAGGAGTATGCCACCACGCCCAGCAGCTTTTTTGTGCATTATTATAATTAATATATATGTTTATATATGCTCCTAGTGTAACTTACAACATGTAGCATTTCTCAAATAGCAGTTCCTATTACTAATCCCATGTTGTAGAGTGTACCATTTTTTTTTTTTTTGCTTTGTTTTGTTTTAAGCTGCTATGGTCAAGGGGATTTTATTAGGCGGCACTGAGTAACCAAAAAAATCCTGAACCACATATAGTTGTATATATGTGTGTGTGTGTGTGTGTATATATATATATATATATATATATATGTATATTTTTCATCAAACACAATTCATATATATTATAAAATAATACATATGTTAAGATTTAAAATACAAAATCAGTCTTTTTCCTAACCTCAATCTTAATGCTCCAAAGTGATCATTGTTTCTTTTATATTCTCCAGAATTTAAAAAAAATTACTTAAAGAGAAAAAAAAGCAAAACAGAAAAAAGGGAAGCAACAATACAGAATTCCAAAAAAATAATAGACACTAAGAAATCACTAGTTGATAAATTACATACTTTCATCTTAGGAGTAGTTGTTCAAGTTACAAAATTAAAGCATACAAAGTGGACATTCAAACAGTGAGACTACAAACAGTTCTGCTCAATGATCCAACAAAAACTTGGTAATACGGTTACCTATCTTACATACTTAAACATACATGCAGTTTACTCTTTAGAGCACTTTATTTTCCTCTCTTTTTGACAATACCAATTATACATTTTGGGTTTTATTACTCTTGCAATTCTTATTATTTTCTACAGTAGAGACACAATGTGATATTTATAAATATGATTCTTATTTATTTCACTAATGAGTATAGTCTCAAGTTGCCTCCATTTCAATATGAAGATCTCACGATCATCCTTTTTTATAGCTGAGTAATATTCCATTGTATACAAATACCACATCTTTTTCATCTGCTCTGCAGTTGATGGGCATTTTGGTTGTTTCCAAGATTTAGCTTTTACAAGTTGTGCTGCTATGAACATGGGTGCACATATATCACTGTGATATGAACTTTTCAATTTTTCTGGGAAAATACCCAGAGGGAAATAGCCAGGTTGAATGGAACTTCCAATCCTAGTCTTCTGAGAAATCTCCATAGTGATTTCAATAGTGGCTGCACCAGTCTACACTCCCACCAACAGTGGAGAAGTGTTCCCTTTTCCCCCGCAGCCTCGCCAACATTTGTTATGAGTTGATTTTTTGATGGCAGCTATTCTTTCTGGAGTGAGATGAAATTTCAATGTTGTTTTAATTTGCATTTCTTGAATGACCAGTGATGGTGAACATTTCTTCATGTATTTATTTGTCATTTGTATATCTTCATCTGAGAACTGTGTGTTCATCTCCAATGCCCATTTTTGGAGAGGGTCTTGATGTTTTTCAACTATTTATATGTTCTTGATATAAGTCCTTTCTCTGAGGGGTTGCTGGCTAAAATTCTTCCCCATTTTGTGGGTTTTATTTTTACGCTGCTGGTGATTTCTTTTGAAGTGCAGAACCTTGTTAATAATATGCGATCCCAGTTGTTGATTATCTGAAGCATTTCCCATGCAGTTTGCGTTTTGTTCATGAATTCTCTGCCTACCCCTATGTCTCCAAGACTTCTGCCTACCTTGTCTTCCAGTAGATTTAGTGTTTCTGTTTTAATGTTTAGGTCTCTGATCCATTTAGACTAGTTTTGTGCATGGTGATATGTCTGGGTCTAGTTTCAGTCTTCTGCATGTGGAGAGCCAATTTTTCCAACACCATTTATTAAAGAGGCTATCCTTCCTCCAGTGAACATGTTTGGCCCCTTTGTCTAATATCAGGTGGCTGAGTGTCTTTGTACCTATACTTGCATCTTCTAATCTGTTCCATTGATCCTCAGGTCTATTTCTTTGCCAGTACCATGCTGATTTTATCACTGTGGCTTTGTAGTACAGTTTCAAGTCAGGAATTGAGATGCCTCCTGCCTTGCCTTTATTGCCCAGAATTTCCTTTGCTATTCTAGGTTTCTTCTGTTTCCAAATGAATTTTAGGAGTGTTTTCTCTAGATCTGTGAGGTATGTCAATGGTATTTTGATTGGGATTGCATTAAATCTGTATAACAGTTTTGGGAGTATGGCCATTTTCAGGATGTTGGTTCTTCCTAGCCAAGAGCATGGGACATCTTTCCATTTTCTAATATCCTCTTCAATCTCCTTTTTTTAGTAGTATAATTTTCAGTATGTAGGTCTTTTACATTTTTAGTTAAGTTGATTCCTAAGTATTTCATTTTTTTAGATGTTATTGTGAAGGGTGATATTTACATAATTTCTCTCTTGGTGAGTTTCTTGTTTATGTACAGGAATGCTATTGATTTTTGCACGTTGACTTTGTAGCCAGCTACACTGCTGAATTTGTTTATTACTTCTAGTAGTCTTTTAATGGAGTTTTTTGGGTCTTCTCTATAGAGTATCATGTCACCTGCAAACAGTGATAATTTAACTTCTTCCTTTCCTATCTTTATTCCTTTTATTTCTCTCTCTTATCTGATTGCCCTGGCTAGTGTTTCCAGAACTATATTGAAAAGGAGTGGTGATAGTGGACATCCTTGTCTTGTTCCTGATTTTAAAGTGAAAGCTTTCAGTTTTTGTCCACTTAATATAATATTGGCTGTTGGTTTGTCATAGATGGCCTTTATAAGATTGAGGTAGAAACCATGTATTCTGAGTTGCTGAAGGGTTTTTATCATGAACATGTGTTGGACCTTATCGAAAGCTTTTTCTGCATCTATTGAGATGACCATGTGGTTTTTGTTTTTGGCTCTGTTGATATGATGGTGCATCACATTTATTGATTTGTATGTGTTAATCTATCCCTGCATTCCTAGAATGAACCCCACTTGGTCATGATGTATAATCTTTTTGATGATTTGCTGCATTCTATTTGCCAGTATTTTATTGAGAATCTTTGTATCAGTGTTCATTAGTGAGATTGGCCTATAGTTCTCCTTTTTGTTTGGGTCTTCCTCTGGTTTTGGTATGAGAGTAATGCTTGCCTCCAGGAATGATTTACGGAGGATTGCTTTCTTTTCAATTTCATTGAAGAATTTAAGGAGTATTGGTATCAAATTTTCTGTAAATTTCTTGTGGAATTCAGCCATGAATCCATCAGGACCTGGGCTTTTCTTTGTTTGTAATTTTTTATTATGTTTTCAATTTCAATAGCTGATATTGGATTAGTCAAAATTACTATATCTTCTTGGTTGAGCTTTGGTAGTTCATATGTTTCTAAATTGTCTGTCCATTTCCTCTGTATTTTACACTCTATGTGAGTAGAGATTTTCAAAGTAGGTATTCATGATGTTTTCAATTTCCATGGGATCTGTAGTAATTTCCCTTTTTTCAGTCCTTATTGCATGAATTTGGGTTTTTTCTTTTCTTTTTCTTGATAAGCTTATCTAGAGGTTTGTGAATTTTGTTTATTCTCTCAAAAAACTAGCTTTTTGACTCATTAATTATTTTTTTTTTAGTTTCAGTTGCATTGATTTCTGCTCTAATCTTTACAATTTCCTCTCTTCTGTGAGCTTTGGGTTTAACTTGCTCTTCTTTTTCTATAAGCTTGAGGTGAAGCAATAGGTTGTTTATTTGTGCTCATCCTTTTTTTCTTGATATGACAATTTATTGCTATATATTTCCCTCTTAAGACTACTTTCTTTTTTTAATTTTTTAAATTTTTTAATTTTATTTTAAAAGGGAGTAAAATTAAACAGAACAAAACAGAACTGAATGGGACATAAGAAAGCATAAATTTCAAAGCAAGACAACCAGAGATCTTCACTATCTGTCATATTGTCTCTTGTTTTCTTCCAAATGGTTGTCCTTATCTTTGCATATGGAGAGCTCATACTAAATAACATAGCCAATCTTTTCACAAGATGTGTAGTTCACTGGCTCCCACTTGCTAGGCAGGGGGGAGGGGGAGGGGGGACAGGTGATGAGGGACAGGACGACATGAGATGTTTGATTCTCAGCCCACACACAGGCAGGATCACAGTTGCCCCCCAGAGACAGGAAGTTACTTGTTCTCCTGGCACCCCAAGTCAACCGCACGGTGCAGGTCCTGATGCACCAGGGTCTCTCTCCTTCCGGCTGCTGAAAGTCTGCCACACTCTCAGCTGCCCCCCAGAGAGGGGGGGAGTTCCTTGT
>PVJX010047090.1:0-11945 GCA_004027295.1 Dolichotis patagonum | reverse complement strand
AACTGTTATATATTGGTTTATTGTTGACATGTTATCTTTCTGCTGTTGTGTCTTTAGCTTTCCATTCTGTTTAATTGTCTGCCTTGCTTGGTGGTTTTCTCCCGTGTGTATCTAGAATGTCTTTCAGTATTCTTTGTAGGGTTGGTTTGGTGTTCATGAAGTTCTTCAGCTATTCTTTGTCATGGAAGTATCTTATTTCTCCATCCATTTTGAAGGACAGTTTTGCAGGGTATGTCAGTCTGGGTTTGAAGTGGTTTTCCTTTAGGATCTGAAATACTTCACTCCATGCTCTTCTTGATTTCATTGTTTGTGTTGAGAAGTCTGCCATGATTCTGATAGGTTTTCCTTTATAGGTGATCTCTCTTTTCTCGCTAACAGTTTTTAGTATTCTAAGTCTGCCATGATTCTGATAGGTTTTCCTTTATAGGTGATCTCTCTTTTCTCGCTAACAGTTTTTAGTATTCTATTCTTATGTTGGAATTCTGGGATGGTGATTATTATGTGTCTGGGTATAGTTTTATTTTGGTTATGGCTGTTTGGAGTTCTATATGCTTCACTTATCCAGATGTCAGTTTCTCTTCTCATGTTTGGGAAGTTTTCAGCTATTACATCTGTAAATATCCTCTTGATATCATTTGGGCTGTCCCCTTCTTTTTCATTGATCCCTATTAATCTTATGTTATTTTTCTTTGCATCATGTTGCAGGTGTTGAATTTTTATTTCCTGATTCTTTGTTATTTTTAAAAGATCTTGTCTTTCCTGCTCACTGGCTGCAATCTTATCTTTGAGGTCTGAAATTCTATCTTCACTTTCATTGAGGCAGTTTTTACAGCTTTCAATAGAATTTTTGATTTCCTGTATATCTCTTTGAATCTGCTTTATGCATTCTGTTTGTTTCTTATATTGTTCATTCAGGGATTCTATCTGTTTGTTTTGTTCCTCTAAGTTTTTAGCTGTGTTTTCACTAGATGTGTTCACTATTTCTTTCACTATTTTTATCAATTCTTCTTTTACCTTGGCAAGTATTTCTGATTTGAATTTCTCCATAGCTTTCCCTGTTTGCATATTTATTTCATTTGATATCATTTCAGACATTTCAGGTGTATGGCTTCTTTTTTCTTTTATGTACATGGCTTCTAAGCTTTCTTGGGGAGGTCTAGAGCTTTGAGCCTGCCTTTTGGTCTTTCCTTTTGTCATTTTTCTATATTTCCTTGCTTTGAGCGGTGTTCCAATGCTTTCTCTGCATGTATGGTGAATTACCTCTTGCACCCTCAGTTCCTGGAGGGGCAGTGGCTCCCCCACAGGCTTCCTCACAGGGTCCTAACTGCCCTCTGTGGGCTCCTGGCTCCTTAAGTTGTAAGGCAAATGCTGGGTGTGGTCAACGCGGAGCCTGTGGATTCTCAGGCAGGCCAGACCACCATACTTTGTCCCAGGCAGGTCTCCAGGAGGTTCCCTGTGAGTGAAGGGTGGGCCTACAGGTCCCAAACAGTCAGGCCAAAATGCTGTTTTCTACAAAGTTCCCAGTCCCAAACAGACCTGGCCAAGATGCCAGTCTCTGCAAAATTCCCAATCCAAACAGCCCAGGCCTCTCTGCGGGTCTGGGAGGTTCCAGGTCCCAAAGCCACCCACATTTGTTAATGGTTTGTTTCTTGATGATAGCCATTCTTTATTGGGTGAGATGAAATCTCAGTGTTGTTTTAGTTTCCATCTCTCAAATGACCAGTGATACTGAACATTTTTCACACATTTATTTGCCATTTTTATTTTTTCATCTGAGCAGTGTGTATTCATCTCAGATAACTTATTTTTGGATTAGGTCTTTAAATCTGGGAGGACTGATTTTTTGAGTTCTTTATTAGTTTTCGATAGTAATCCTTTGTCTGGGGGTACAGCTGGCAATATATTGTCCCACATTGTAAGTTGTGTCTTCACTCTGTTGGTGATTTCTCTTGTTACACAAAAGCTTTTAATAGGATGAGATCCCAGTTATTGATTCTTTGTGTACTTCCTGTGCAATTAGGATTTTGTTCAGAAAGTCTTTGCCTACAATAATGTCTTCATGAGTTTTATCTCCTCTCTCTTCCAGAAGATTTAATATTTATATTTTAATATTAAGATCTTTGATTCATTCCAATTTTAGCTTAGTGCATGGTGAAAGATGTCGGTACAATTTTAATCTTCAGCATGTGTAGAGCCAGTTTCTCCTGCACAATTTATTTAAGAGGCTGTCTTTCTTCAGTGAATGTGTTTGACCTCTTTGTCAAAGATAAGGTGACTTAGTGTGTCTGGAGTTGTTTTTTCATCTTCTAATCTGTTCCATTGATCTTAGGTCTGTTCTCTTTTTTCTTTTCTTTTTTTTTTTTTGCCAGTACCACACTGTTTTTATCACAGTAGGTTTATAGTATAATTTCAAGTCAGGGATTGTGATGCCCCCTTTCTTGTCTTTGTTGCTCATGATTGCCTTTGCTCTTCTAGATATTTTCTGATTACAGATCAATTTTAGTATTGTTTTCTCTAATTCTATGAGATATGCTGTTGGAATTTTTATTGGGATTGCATTGAATCTGAATAACAGTTTTGGAAGTATGGCCATTTTCACTATATTGATTTTTCCTACCCAAGAGCATGAAATATCTCTCCATTTTCTAATATCCTCTTCAACCTCCTTTTTCAGAGTACTGTAGTTTTCAACATAGATATCTTTTACATTTTTTGTTAAATTGATTCTTAGGTATTTCATTTTTTTGGATGCTATTGTGAAAGAAACTCTCATTTTTCTCTCAGTGAGCTTGTTATTTATGTACAGGAAGGCTCCTGATTTTTGAATGTTGATTTTGTATCCAGCTACATTTCTGAATTTGCTTATTAAATCTAATAGTCTTTTGGTGGAGTTTTTGGGGTCTTCTATGTAGAGTGTCATGTCATTTTCAAATAATGATAGTTTAACTTCTTCTTTTCCTATATTTATTCTTTTTATTTCTTTCTCTTGTCCAATGGTTCTAGCTAAAGTTTCCAGGATTATGTTGAATAAGAGTGGTGGGGCAGGGATTTAGCTCAGCAGTTCTAGGGCTTTCCTGGTTGTGAGCTCGATCTCTGGTACCAAAAAAAAAAAAAGTGGAGATAGTGGACACCCTTGTCTGGCTCCCAATTTTAGAGAGAGAGTTTCAGTTTTTTTCTATTTAGTATGATGTTGGATGTTGACTTGTCATTGATGGCTTTTGTCATATTGAGATAACAACCATCTATTCCAATTTTCTGTATGGTTTTTATCATGAAAGGGTGCTGTACTTTGTCAAAAGCTTTTCCACATCTATAAAATGATCATATGATTTTTGCCCTCAACTCTGTTAATATTGTGCACTACATTTATGGATTTACATATGCTTAACCATCCTTGCATCCCTGGGATGAATCCCACTTGATCATGATGTATAATCTTGATGATTTGCTGCATCCTGTTTGCCAGTGTTTTATTAAAAATTTTTACATCTGTGTTCATTAGGGAAATTGGCCTTCAATTCTCTTTTTTAGCTGGATTCTTCTCAGGTTTTGGTATTAGGGTAATGCTTGATTTCATGAATGAATTTGAGAGTATTGCTTCCCTTTCAATTTCATCAAAGAGTTTGAGGAGTATGGGTGTTATGTCTTCTCTAAATTTTTTGTAGAATTCAGCAGTGAATCTGTCAGGGCTTGGGATTGTCTTGGTTGATAGGTTTTTAATTACATCTTTGATTTCATTGATATTGGTTTATTTAGGATTTTTGTATCTTCTTAATTCAACTTTAGTAATTCATATGTATATAGGAACCTGTCCAATTCTTCTGTATTTTCCATTTTATTATAATAAAACTTTTCAAAGTAGGTATAGATGATCTGGATTTCTGCAGAGTCCATTGTGATTTCACCATTTTCATTCCTAATGGTGTGGATTTGAGTTGTTTCTTTACTTTTTTTTTGATAAGTTTGCATAAGAGTTTGTCAATTTTATCTAATCTTTCAAAGAACCAACTCTTTGATTAATTGATTCTTTATATTGTCTGTGTAGTCTCCAATGTGTTATATTTTCTCTGATCTTTCTAATTATTTCCTCCTTCATACAAGATTTTGGCTTAGCCTGTTCTTTTGTTTAGAAGTTTGAGGTTCACCATTAAGTTGTTTATTTGTGCTTGCTCTGTTTTCCAGATATGGGTATTTACTGCCATAAATTTTTCTTTTAAGGCTGCTTCCATTGTGTATCATATGTTCTGGTATGTTGTATTGTCATTATCATTCAACTGTAAAAACTGCCTAGTTTTTTCTTTAATTTCATCTGTAGCAAATTGGTTGCTCAGTAGGGTGCTATTTAATTTCCATGTGTTTATGAAGTTCTTGTGGTTTCCTTTGGCATGGATTTCCAGTTTCATTGCACTGTGATCTGATAGTATGCATGGGACAATTTCAATTCCTTTGCATTTACTTAAGCATGTTATATGAGCCAATATATGGTCTATTTTGGAGAATGTCCCCTGTACACCTGAGAAGAATGTGTATTCTGATGTTTTGCGGTGGAACACTCTGTAGACATCTACTAAGCTTGTGTGTTCAAAAGTTTATTTAGTTCTAATATTTTGTTATTTATTTTTTGTCTAGTTGATCTGTCTTTTTGTGGCAGTGGGGTATTGAGATCTCCCAATACAATTGTATTAGGGCTTATTTGATTTTTCATGTCTGTTAATAATTGTTTTATATAGTTGGGTGCCCTGGTATTTGTTGTATATATACTTATGATATCTCTTCCTCTTGGATTGTTCCTTTTATGAGAATGTAGTAACATTTTTCATCTCTCTTAATCAGTCTTGGCTTGAAATTCACTTTGTCTGCAAATAGCATAATTTACTCTCACTTTTTTCTGAGTTCCTGTCACACGGAGTATTATTTTCCATCCTTTGACTTTCAGTCTATTAATTTCTTTTTGAATTAAATGTGTTTCTTGTATGCAGCATTTTGTTGGATCTTGCTTCTTGATCCATTCAGCCAGTCTGTGTCTTTTGATTGGTGAATTGAAACCATTAACATTGATGGTTATAAATGATATGTATTGACTTATCCTTTTCGTGTTATTTTCCTGTTGTTGGCTTCCCTTTTTTTTCTCTCCAATTGTTTGCTTTCTCTGGTGGATTCCTTCTATTGGGGTTAATGGAGCTGTACTCCTTATTATCTCTTTCTAGAAGGTCCTTCAAAACATTTTGGAGTGCTGGCTTGGTGGTCATAAATTTCCTCAGATGTTCTCTGTCATGGAAGTATCTTGTTTTTTTTTTTTTTATTTTAAAGAGAAAAAAGAAAATAAAACCCAGAAAAATCAAGAAGCAAACATACCTAAAATCAGCAACAATAAAAGCAAAATGACAACAAAAATAACAAGAAAACAACAATAGACACATAGGTTTTCAAAATGAGACTATAGAAATTTAGCAATGGTTGTTATTCTGCATATTGTAATCATCAAAATAGCTTCTCAGGTTATGAGATACAGGAATAAAATAGTGAAATGGGACAAAACTTGTATTTCAGAAACAAGACAGAAGGAAATTCTCCACAGTTGCGCGATGCATACTACTGTCTCCTCCAAATAGATGTCCAGACCATGATCCCAGGCCTACAAAGTAAATCAAACAATACAAGCATCGAACTATTTCTTTCATCTCAGTTGCTATCATCGCATCCTGAATCCTCTGAATCAGCCAGTTGCTTTCCGGGGAGTTGGGGAGAACGCTCTTCTGGTTTTCCAGCTTGTGCACCAGCTGGCTCACAGGACGGTGTAGTTTGTCTTATTGCTGAGTCTCTTCCTGATCCCCGTGGCAGACCCCGGCTCACAAGAAGGTGTGGTTCATCTTCTCGCTAAGCCTCTCGTCATTCCCCTGGTGGGGAAAGTATCTTATTTCTCCATCAATTTTGAAAGATAGTTTTGTGGGGTACATCAATCTGAGTTGAAAATTATTTTCCTTTAGAATTTGGAGTACTTCACTCCAAGCTCTCCTTGACTTGAGAGTTTGTGCTGAGAGGTTGGCTGTGATTCTGTTGGGCTTTCCTTTGTAGGTGATTTGTTTCCTTTCTCTAACAGCTTTTAAGATTCTATTCTTGTGTTGAATTTATGGAATCTTGACTATGATATGTCTGACTATAGATTTTTTTTTGATCATGGCTAATTGGAGTTCTATATGCCTAATTTATATGTATGTCAAATTATTTTTCTCAACTAGGAAAGTTTTCTGTTGTGATGTCTGTGAAAATTTTTTAAATATCAGTGATGGGATCTCCTACTTTTTCATTGACTCCAGTCAATCTTAAGTTATTCTTCTTTGTCTTATCTAGTAACTGCTAGATTAATTTCTCATGATCCCTTGCTGTTTTTTGAGAAATCTTTCTTTTCCTAGTTGCAAACTGCAAACCTGTCTTCAGTATCTGAGATCCTGTCCCCACGTTGGCCTAATTTGCTTTGAATACTTTCAGTGGAGTCTTTATTATCCTGGATATATGCTTGAATGTGCTTTATGGATTCCATTTGTTTCCTATGTTGCACTTCAATAATTTTTTTTAAGCTCATCTGTTTTTTTGTCTGTATCTACTCTAATGTTGCTAAGCATGGTGTGTATTTTGGTAATCTCTGTAGTTATCTGAGAGATTGTTTCTGATTTCATTTTTTCCAGAGCCTCAACTGCTTTGTTGTTACTACTTCAGAGAGGCCTGGTGGGGGGCTTTTGTGTTGTCTCACCTCATTGCCCCCTGGATTTGCCTTTGGTGAACTGCATGTCTGGAGTTAAATTTTGTTTCAGTGTCTTCTGATTTTCTTTTTTCTCTCTTTTAGTTTAATTCCTGGGGTGATGCTTGTAAGTTCACTATGGTAGGCTGCTTTGTTGTTAGTATTTACAACCCTTAGATGACAGCTACTTCTCTGGGGTATCTTCCAGGTGTAGCTGGGTCTTTTTGGGGTTTTGAGTCCATTGGAAGTTCTTACCTCTTCAGTTTATTGGAGATGAGGAGTTATTGCTTGTTTGGCCCAGTCCCTGGTTCTTTGGCTCTGTACCACAATATTTTCTGTGACCCTTAGTCAATATCAGTCATGAAATACCAGGACCAACAGCTGTTTAGAACAATTATGTCAATTTTGGCTATAGTGGTATCAATAGCATCAAACATAGCCTAGAAAATGACAAACTAAGCTAATCCTTAATTTGAAACTTTTAATGATGGTGAACTATATTTATGATTATATAACAAAATGTAAAACAAACCAGTATATAAACCATTAAGAAAACCAATAAAGAAACCATTATATGCAGTATATAACTCCGTAATGTGTCAATTTTGCCCTCGGGGGTTAAAATTTAAAATGGACTAAGGAGAAAATAAAGAAGTGGAAGAGGAGGAAGAGATTGAATTAAGTTTGGAGGACAATGGGAGATCATGCCAACTTTGGGAAATTGGTGCAGAAGACTGAAGGATAAAAGAGATGTAAGAGATAAAAGGAAGAACAGAACAGAACCACACCCACAAAGAGACTAGGAATCACATTCACACTCATAAAAACAGTAAAGGAGAAAGAAAAAAAGAAAAAGAAAAAGAAAAAGAAACAGTCCACTTCCAAGATTCTCTCTGGTTTCACTAGTAGACAACCTGTCAAGACAGAGTCCCAGTTGTTCCAGTCTCTACCAGTGAGCCAGCAGCAGTTTTTTGGCAGAGTGGTGCATAATCTCAGCAGGCTGCCCTGAGACCAGACTCACTGGGCTTACTGAAGTCCAAGCAATTTCCATGGCTGTGAGCCCAGCTGGGAGCTGCTAGATGCAGCCAGCAGCAGCAGTTCTGGGTTCTGAGTTCAGCTGGCCCAATTCCAAGATGGCTCCTGGCTAATCACTCTCTCCCACAGGAGGACTAAGTCCCCTGCACTCACTGCCAGCCAGTGCAGCCCTCCATGTCTGCTGCTCCTCTCCACTGCTGCATCTTTCTGCACAGGGCTCAGGGATCACCAGCCGTCACCATTACCATGATCATGTATCGGCAGGGTCGAACCTTTCCTTGCATGCAGTGAGTCCCATCTTAGGAGAAGGTGCTGCCAGCTACTATCTTCTTTGTTGAAGTTTTTCTCTTCACTTTCTCTGTGGGTTTCTGTTCATGCTTCAGGTTCTTCCTGGGTCCACCGGACCCACTTCCCTCCTTCTTGTCATCCTCATAATGCTACATTTGAGCATCTGGATGGTGACTCAGAGAGGCTGTTTTCTCTGCTGCTCACCAATCTGCCATCTTGGTCCTGCAGTGTCCTTTAACTGTTTTTAAACATCTAATTTGAATTTGAATTTGGCATGCGTTTGTGGTCTGTAAGACTATTGAGGGCTAGATAAGATATTCTGATTATCTGTTCATGAAATCCAAGTTTTCTATAGTAGCTATAGTAACTTCCTTGGATTTTTATAGATATTTGAAAACATTAAAATTCATTAAGAAATCCTTTTTTATTCCAAATTCTACTCAACAGCTGGTGGTACACATACGTTGGTTTACCTGCATTCACAGAGCTATGAGCTGTGGTACAGTTCTTCATGTTTAACAACTTACTGAAGGTTTGGGATCTTAGCAAAGAAATGTGACTTTCCCTTGGTGTTGGGACATTGTGTTTCCTTGAGTCCTACTTTTATAATTTTATTTTAACATTTTTCTGCATTATTTTTTAGCTGAAGCCAAGTCCCTGTAAACATTTTCTCTTTGCTTCATGTTCTTGCTCAGAAAAGGTGAAAGGATTTCATTTCTCAGTAAATCATTTATAAATGTTCTAGCTGTATTGAGTATCCACCTAAGGCATAAAACTCTCTGGATGTGATGTAGAGGAGTATGCAAGTACTTGGAGAATTGTGAGTAGACATGCAGCATTGTGAACTTCCTATGAAAAAAATGCAAGCCAGAAAAAATAAAAAGCAGGGTGGTCTGTTTGAGGTGGGTGTCACTTGACACCAAGTGGCTGCACGATGGTGCTGACATTGATATTTACACATAAATGATGATGTCATAATATGCCTTTTACATAGATATTTAATTTTGGGTACATTTTAATGTGTCATAAACATATATATTAATCAATAGCTTCACTGTTTTAAAACATTCTGGTGTTCTATTTGGATGGCTTAGACCTCTTAACTTTTAACGTGTTGCTTAATTGGGTCTGGAGATGATGGAATTCTTCCCTATGTTTTTCATGGCTGTGTTGAACTTCAAAGGAATCTTGAAAAACAGTTTTGTGTGCATATTTGCATCAATAGCTTATTCAGTTACCAGAGTTATAATGCCTGAAGGACATAGTTGTTGATGCTAAAGACCCAGACTTCTAAGTGGTACCTGCTGGCTAAAGACGGTTGTTGTTGAATCTCAGATGGGAAAAATGCCCTTCCTGAACAATTCGAGTGTGCAGGCCTTACCAGCCTGTCCTCGTTCCTTTAAGAAAGCAAGGATGGAAGTCACACAAAGGAAGATATTGTTCCACCCTATGCATTCGTCTTCCTCCCACCCCTTCTGCTATTCTACCTGAGAAATGGAAGAGTTAAGCCCCTTCCTCAGATGAAAGACAAATTGGAGAACAGGGAAGTATCAGGCTTGCTACACTGAGCACATATATACAGCTTATTTTGAGAATGCTCATGCATTGGGCATGCAAGCTCCTCAGAACTACATGTGTGATTTTGTTCTGTGTAATTTCAACAACTGTGTAATATCATAAACACTGGTGGAGTATCTGTGCTTTCATGAAAGTAAGGTCTTGTTTTTATGCAAACATTAACAAAGCAGTTAAGAAAACACAAGAAAGTAACAAAGAAAATATGACTAGTGGGCAGATGGTTTTTGAAATTATATATTTTTCTGTGAAGCATTAGTTGTTTTGAAAGCATTAATGCTGATTTTTCTTTTAGAGTGTGGGTGTATAATTTAAGGTAAAACACCCTCACTGCACATTGCAAAGTTTACTTTGCTGAATACTTAACTTATAGTGACTTTTTCATATAAGACACTTTTAAAAAATAACTTTTTATGAAAAGATTCTTTGAAGACTGACAGAAATTTTGAGAGAATTATCCAGAACAGAATACAATACATCTTATTAAAAATTACCCCTTTAAAAGGAGATCCTACAGTTTCTCACATAAATCCTTTCTAAGGTTTATACCTGCTGTCAGGGAAACTATATAAACAATTTAATCCAAGAATTTCAAGTCACATATGCAAACCCATATCTTCTTTTTTGTAATGAAAACAACCCAACCACAAATTCTGGGTGAGGCCTTTTGTATATTACAAATAGGTTAGTAAAATTCTCCTGTAAACTGGATCTTAAAATCATTCCCTCCCCATGGGTACAATCTTATAAATGACTTGTTGATTTTTACCCTCTCACCCATATTACATGTCTGTATTTCTTTTTAGTGGTGGAGACTTAGTGGACACCTAATGGAACCAGTATGGGGGATAAGTGGTCTCATGAACAGGCCAGTATTGCTGTTTCTGTATTCTATTATTATAATGAGTTTTCAGATCATGTAACGTTGACATGTAACGTTGAAAAGTCAATTGGACGTCCCTTCAGACCTCTACTTTGATTTCCACTCTGAACCGATCAGTCTCTGTGTGAGACCATTTGGCTGCTTGCTGGTGTGCGTTTCTTTACCTGCGTCCACGGAGATGCATCTGTAGAGAAGCCAATTCCCTCTCTTGCTGTCCAGTGTGTCTCCTGTCAAACTGATTGCTTGGTGGAAAATCATCACTTTTCTTTACATTTTTCATATGGAGAACTTTGTAGTTAGAGCTGCAGTTATTTTTCTTTTGTTTTTAAGGTACTACTTTCCCCTTCTTAGGTGAACTGCCCTTTCATTATCTCCTCTTACAATGTCAGGTTGGTTTTAGCCACATCCTCAGTTTAATAAATAACATGTCCATATTATAGAATTCTTCTCATTTCCTCAGATAGATGCAAGTATCACATTTAAGGCCTTTTCCCCGGAGCCTAGAGCTGTGTAACCTAATATTGCCACTAGTTTTATTGATAAAGGACTGTGAGGAAGAAGAGTTATCCATCTTCTACTGTGCTAGTCACTCTATCCTATCAGCTGCAGGCTAGGCCTAGACTATGCTATCCCTGTTTTCCTCTTCACCTTTCTTTGCCTTTCCTTTTTATTTATTTTTTTAATGGCAATATCATATGGCACCAGAGAAAAATTCTTGCCGAAGCTGGGACATCACATTTATCTCTTCCCTTTGTTCTTCTAGGTCAATTATTCTGTCATGTTACAAAATTAGGTTAGTCTGATGGGACCTGTTCTGTGCAGATTATTCATTCTGATGTCTTTGAGGTGTTTGTGAATTTATTGTGCAATGATTTCTTTGATCATTCTCCAGCATAGCTCATAAATTTGAAATAATCTGAAGTATTTTATTTTCAAGTATACTTACCTCTGTTTGTCTCCTCCTTGCTTATTTAAAAAAAAAACCAAGATTCTTTTTTTTTAAATTTTATTTAAAGAGAAAAAAAGCAATACAGAAAAAAGGGTAGAAACAATACAAAACCTCAAAAAAACCCCATAAATCACTAGTTGACAAACCACATACTCCCCGAAATAGCTGTTCATGTTACAAAATTAAGGCAAACAAAGTGAACACACAGTGAAGCTGCAAACAGAAAACAAAGGATGGAATAAAGCCAGTTGAGACAGTATAGTGAAACTGGCACAGCACATCACAGCAGGTCACCAGGACAACAGTAACAGGCAACATTGTATATCTCGTTGTCTTCACAATAGTTGTTCTTCTACTAGGTAGAGCAAAATCAAAGAAATACACAACATTATAGAACACTTCAACACAGTATTGAATAGAGCAACACCATTAATCAGGACAAAGCAAAACGGCGATAAAAATATCTGCCTTCAGAG
>PVJX010047089.1:0-12031 GCA_004027295.1 Dolichotis patagonum | reverse complement strand
GCGGAAGTGGGTCATGGCGTCTGCCTTGCATGGGCTGTGACCTTCAGGAGAGGGACAGGCTCGATGGACACAGCCAGCCTTCAGACACTGCAGTGGGGCTGAGGGACCCATCCCTGTGCCTCGCTCTGCTCCCTCCATCCAGTTTCTCCTGGGGCCCCTGGAGCAGAGAGCAGCTGATGCCGGGGTGGGGGTGGGAATCTGGGGCCCCTGATGTGGGTAGTGGGTTCTGGAGCCCAGGCAGCGCTGAACGGTATGGCCGGCGGCAGACAGACTGCAGGGGCGTCTTACCAAGGAGCACCCTTTCCATCAGGATGAGTTTCTGGTGCTCAGAAAGTTTAGAGTTTGGAAGCATTTTTGCTTTCAGAGCATTTGGATTTAGATTTGGGATGCTTGACTGGCATTAAGGAAAGAACCAAACATCCTTGGGTTAAATGAATTTAATCCTCACAAAACAAAGGATTTTATAGGTAAAGAAGCTGAGGTGGAGACAGAGCTTAAGGTACAGAGAAGGAGGCCCGGAAAGAAGCACGATTCTGTTGGAATGGGAGTCCTGTGTACTACATTCCCTCTCTGCTCCGGGGTGGACACCAGCACCCTGAAGTGCAGGAGGAGCATCAGAATCAAGGCTCACAGAGAGGGCTGCCCTGAAAGCTCTTGCTTTACACTTCTAGGAGGTGGCTCAACGGCCTCAGGACTGAGTGGGTGTCACACTCTGGGCACCAGGTGCTAAGATCAGGCCAGCCTCTGGGCCACTGGCTGCGTGGAGCCAGCTCTGGGGATGATGGGACACTTCCTCCTGCCCTATTGAAACTTTCTTCACTCTGACTCTACTTGCTTCCTCCCTTTCTTGCTTGCTTTTTCTCTGGACCATCAAATGTATCCCCCTGGCAGGTAGGCTCCACTCAGGCCTTTCAATAATCTTCAGCCCCAGACATCGTTTATCAAGATATTTGCCTCGCGAACACAGTTGGCTTCCTAAGAGAAGGCTGTGGCCGGCTGCAACTTTAGCGATGCTTCTCCCTCACCTCGTTATGTTTGCTTCTTCCTGTTCATTTCACAGACGATGGAACTCATGAAGACCCTCAGGACTGTGCCTTGCAGGGGGACCCAGCATCTCCAGTGCTGAAATGTAAATTCTGGTCTCTGCCCTACTCTGCAGAGAACCCTGTCCCTGCCTAGATGTCTGGAACAGCCGCTTGTCACCTTTCCAGGCTGTGTGCTGATCTGTGTGTCTCACAATGTCACTGCTATTCAGCTCAGGGTCTTCCCACGATGGCCCAGGTGACCAGCCCTCTGTTTCACTTTGTGAATCCCCGGGTGAAATTTATAAAATAGTGGCTGTGTCCTCAGTGTGAAGCCCAGAGACTGGCATCTCTGAATGCAAGATTGTCCTTGCCATGGCCAGGACAGCATCTCGTCCCTGTGCTGCACGGATGGCTAGTGAGATGGTTTTAAGTGACCAGGCAAAGAACCCCTTTTCCTGTTCCTTTATTTTTTTCATGGTTGCCTATGTTCCTCGTCCTTTTCATGCAAGACAAACAATACTGATTTCCAATTATGTGGGAGACATGCAGTTTCTTTCAAAAATAATTATATGTAATGAAAATATTAAGTGAGCCCTAATAGAAACAATGAAGAGCCAGGCCTCGGTCACCAGCAGTTATCAACTGCTCTGTCCCCTGGTGCTGCACACTGGTCCCTGTGCCTGCACCAGACCCTCCTGTCATCTCTGGAGATCACTCTGTTCTTCTAGACAGGAGCTGATGGGCTCCTGGACTGCCAGGGCTGCTGCTTCTGCTGCGTCTCCTAGTCTGCATTCACTGGCGTAATCACATTGTCAGCCTGGGTGGACACAGCCCTAGGGGTCAGTGACACAGGAGGGGTGGGCGGTGGGCAGGTGCAAATGTGTGTCCAGAGTCTTCCTCTCTGCTGCTGATTTGGGTTTAGCTGAGACCAGGAGACCATTGGGAAGCAGAGAGCAGATAGCTATTGTCATTTAGCTTAGTTTTTATAGAACAGAAGTCCCCTTTGGTTCAGGGAACTGTCGCCTGTCCTCAGAAATCCATTTTCTCTTTTTTCATAGCAAGACTCATGGCTGCTGCGGTGGGGATGCTTTTCCCAGAGCCCCGTGCAGCCGGAGTGGCCAGGCCGTCGTCTGCAGGAGCAGGTGTGTCGCTTCTGCAGGGAGAGGCTGAGATGAAGGGCATCTTCATTCCTCCACTGCAGGGACGCTGTGAGACCAGGATGACCCTCGCTGCAGCGGTGCCCCCAGAAGAGCTGCACACCGCTCGCGAACGCCGAGAGCTGCACTCACTGTGCTTAGCTGCTGCTGTCTGGGGGGCTTGTCACTGTGGCAGCTCACGTTCCCTTCCCCTAGAGAATATTGGCCCTTGTACCTTTACCAGGCGCTGGGCTTTTCCCACTTGCGTGCCTCTTTTCTAGTTCTACAATTTTAATAGATTAATTTTTTTAAAAAGTAGTCTTAGGTTCAGAGTAAATTGTACAGAAAGTAGAGAGTTCCCATGTACCTCTGGTAGTAGTGCCTGTCCCTGAAGACCCTCCTCACTGTCAATGTCCTGGCCAGAGGGGTGCACTTGGGACATACTGTTGTCATCCTTAATCCCCAGGGGCCCTCAGGGGTCATTCTTGGTGTTGCACACTCAGGTTTGGACAAATGTCTGGGGATGTACCCACTAGGGTAGGTCACACAGACTCTTTCTCTGTCTTAGAATCCTCTGTGCTCTGACTATTCATTCCTTCTGGACCCCAGCACTGGGAACCACTGATCTCCTCTTGTCTCTGTGTTTTGACTTTTCCAGAATGTCATAGAGTGGGGATTACATGGAATATAGCTTTTCCAGATAGGCTCTTTTCCTACCTAGTAATGTGCTTTTAAATTTGCTGCATGTCTTTTCATGTTTTATCCTTTTTCAGTCCTGTGTAATATTCCACAGTCTGGATGTACTACTGTTTATTTATCCTTTCGTCTACTGTAAGGTATCTGGGTTGATTCTGTGTTGCTGTTTATAAATAAAGTGGCTATAAATGTCTATGTGCAGATTTGTTTGGGTGTAAGTTTTCAACTAATTTGGTTAAATATCAAGAAGTACAAATGCTGGATTGTGTGTTTTTTGTGTGTGAGAAACCATCACACTACCTTCCAATGTGGCTGCCTCATTTTGCATAACTACTAGCAGTGAGAGCTCTTGTTGGTTGTAGACTGAATATCTGTGTCTTTCCAAAGCTTCTGTGTGGAATCCAAACCCGTGGGCAGGGAGAGGCAGCCTTTGAGGGTGATTATGCCCTCATGGGGGAGTTTGCTGCTCCAATGGCAGCATAGTGACTTTGTTTTTTGCCTTCTTCTCTGTAGCACATGAAGACTCAGCAAGAAGCTACCTTCTGACCAGGAAGAGCACCGTCCCTTTCCACATTGCTGGTACCTTTGTCTTGGACTTTTGAGCAATCACTATGTGCCTGGGAGTCTCGGATTTCCTGTATTTGAAATGGAGATGTCACATCTGAAAGTGCCCAGGTCCTGGTAAGCTGTGTGTGCCATGGTGTGAGGGTCTTTCTGTCTGGGATCCCTTCCCTCACCTCCTTAACTGGATTGGAAGAAGTTACGCTGCCTCTGGGTTTCTACCGAAAAGTCCCTTCCTCTGGGCACCCTCCTGCCCTCCTACCCTGCTACATCTGGGTCAGATTAATTCCTCTTATTGCTCACATTGCATGCACTTTTCACACCACAGTGATAATTTCCTCAGTAATATTTTTATTTTTCCACATCACCAGCTTGGCACAGGCTTTCCAAGGACTTGTCCCTAGCACCATGTCTGGTCTGGACAGGGGACGTCATATTTTCTAATGAATAATAAATACATGGCTGAATGAAGGAATAAATGGGTCAAGAATTTATTATTTTCCATTTAATAGGATCCCTCCTTTAATGACTGCATATTTACTTCATTAGTTTCTCAGACCTCAGCTGACTTTTTGCAGAGTAATTTGCACAGCCATGGGGAAACACAATGTGTGCAAACCACGGTAGAGTTCTACTATTCTGACTTTATCTTCCTTTCAGAATCCAGTGGGCTAGTTTAGTCTTACTGTGGAGTTACAATATGATGTTGTGTGGCTCTAGGCAGTTAACAAGAAAGATAATACAAACTAATAATCACCGGAATTATACAAAGACTATTTAGACTTATTCTTAAATTCATGCTTCAGGGATTTGCTTGGAAAGGAGTAAATGAGAACTCAGCTGATGTTTCAGATCCCATCCTAAGAGAATTCACTCCCAGAATCTAAATCAAGCCATTAGTCTCTGTTTTTAATTTAGACACAGCTACTGTTTAAACTAGGAGAGTTACTGGGGTAGAAAAGGAAACAAGGAAACGTGCTCAAACTCAAATCTACACCAACAGAGAATGCTATTTGTAGGAATCATTGTCTTTTACTTTAAAAACTGGATTACATGTGCTTAACTGTATTTGTGAAGATTACCTCCAAAGAACAGAAGTGAGATTGCTGTGAGAGGCTCTAGTGCCCCGCCCTAACCTGGGGCTCAGTTCTTTTGTGAGGGTTTGCAGCTTGAGTGAGGAGAAGTGATGCAGGCACAAGGCCTCACAGGAAGAGAGGGGATCCTTCTCTTCCGCTCGGAAAACACAACCACCATAGGCTCACAGCACAGCTGGAATCTATGTCCCCTTGTGTCTTTACTCTTTGTTACGGGAACGACAGCAAGGCAGCATTCTGAAAGTTAACAGGAAAGCTAAGGAGATGTCTTGAAATTTTTTTAAGTAAAAAAAAAAAAAGACTGATAAGTGGCTAAAGGTGGCACTCAGCTGGGGGCCGTTTTGTTTTCCTGTTCCATCATCCCAGGGAACATTTGGCAATGTCTGGGAACATTTTTTTGGTGGCCACAGCTTGTCGTTCACTACAGGTATCTGGCAGCCTGCAGTAGAGCCTATTCTCCAGCGCAGAGAGGAGCTCTCATAGGGGAAAGGTACCTGGCCCCAAGTATCAACAGGGTTGTCTGAGAATCCTGACCGACTGGACATGATGTCCTAAGGAGTCAGTTAGGTTCTGTTTCCTAAAAGCTTGAACTCAGTGGGTGGAACATGGAAGTATTATTCTGTAGGATGACTCCTGATTTTTGAATTCAATACAATTGTATTTGTGTTTGGGCTTCCTGTTAGCTGTGTGACCTCTAGCAAATCAGTTAACCTCTCTAAGCATCCTGCTTCTCTTCCATCCGTAAAATGAACACATGCTATTTTATCACTTCTTAGTATTTTTTTCTGAAGTTTAACATTTCTTACATTGGACTCCCTCTTTCAGTTGAAGACCTATCATAATTTAATTGAAGTACTTTTTTTCTTAATGATATTCATTGCAAGATGTGATTGATGTCTTATCTTCATTAAAATATAGTTACGATGACACCTTATGAGCAACTGTAATCTTAATGCTTAGCTCTCTCAAGGCTTAAAGCTGGGATGGAACTAGAGGAAAAGAGCTGGTGATAGTTTAGATCTAATATGTCTCCCAAAGACCACATGTTCAGAGTTGGAGTTTAGAGAGAAGATGTAGGCCTCTGAAGTGAGACTTGGAATGGTATATTCTTGTCCTTTCTCCTCTTTTCTCTCTCTACTTCCTGTCTTCCATGGGGTGAGCAATTTTCTTGTACCAGGCCCCTCCACCGTGCTGTTTCTCTCTTGGAATCAGCAAATCATGGACAGAACCCACTAGAACTGTGAGCCAAAATAAATCTCTTTTCCTTTAAGAGGATATTTGTCCTAACAACAGGTAAGCCGATTAATACAGAAATATGGTACCAGGAGTTGGGTTGTTGCTGTGACTGTACCTGACCATGTGACTGTACCTAACCATGTGACTGTACCTGACCATGTGGTTGAAGCTTGCTTATGGGAGTAACTTGAAAAAGTTTGGAGAAATGAAGTAGAGAAGCACTAAAATCCTGTCAGAAGAGATTGATGAGTTCTGATTAGAGTCTAGGAGACTAGAATGATGATAAGTGCATGGACAGTTAAAGGCGAGGCTCAGGAAGTTTCAGATGGGAACAAGGACACTGTTGCAAACTGGACTAGGGACCACATATGCTGCATTCTGGTAGGGAATATTTTGCTGATGTCCTGAGATTTTTGTATAAGGTGGAATTTAAAGATAGTGGACAAATAAACTGAGAAAATGTCAAGGAAGCCTTATGTTCAGGTTGTGACATAGGTACTGCTGGCTACTTGTCAGATCTACAGTGAGAATCAGGAGCAAAAACGAGATATGAAAAGCTTGCAATTTTTCCTGTAAAGTTGGGCAGTAGAGAATGTGCTTGCTAAAAAAAGTAGCATTAGAAAGAAGTCAAGTAGCTTGCATTAGGACAATAGCAAGGATAGCTTGAAAGCATCTCAAGGGAATAAAAGATAAACTCTTTTGAATGACATTGCTTTGAGAAAAGGACTGTAGGATGTTCTGATCATTTAAAGCTGCATGGGGGAAGTTTCCCCCAAGTTCAGCCACCCAGGTGTCCAGAGGCCACAGCACTGTGATCCAGGGCCTAACTACTGCTCCAGCTGGTGAGACCGTAACATTGTCCCTGTGATGTTAATTTTGCAGGAAGTTAGGATGTAAGAGTTATAGAGTCATAGGGACTTCTACCTAGATTTCAGAAGAAGCCCAGGGAGGCCAGGACATGTGTCCCTAAGAGGGCAGTGCATATATCTGTGAGAGTAATGAAGGTGCAGTTGAGATCCCAGGAAGCTGGAGATGCCAGGAATGTGGAACATTTGTTAAGAAAAGCAGCAGTCAGTAGGAGATGCCAGCCCAAGTAAGAGGGCATGTGGGATGCAAGGCCACAGAGGCAGGGCCACCTAAGCTGTGTAGAGTTTGTATTTGTCCTCAACATGCCACAGGTACTAGTCATTGTTATAGTTTGTGTCTGGTTAAACTCATGCACTCAAAGTCAGAGCTTTGGAAAGGTGATTGGAGTATGAAGAATTGGAACTGACTTGTTGTTAGGAGGTAGGATCTGGTTGGAAGAGATGGGTTACTGGGAATGGGACATGGAAGCATACATCTCCCTTCCTGGTTCATCCCTTCACAATGTTTCCTGAGTCGATGACATGAGTAGCTTCTCCTCCACCATGCCCCTCTGCCATGCTGTTTTTTCTTTAGAACTCATTGACCATGGACTGACACACAAGGCATAATATACCTTTCTTCTATTAAGTTACAGGTATTGAGTATTTTGTCCCAGTGATAGGAAAGTAGGCTAATACACAGCCCCTGCCTCGATCTCTTTAAGATTGCTTCAGTCTTTGTATTCTTAGTTCTACCTTCATTCTTGGAGAGGAAATGGGGTCTGGTTTCTGTGTCCATCTGCTGTGAACCACATGCTGTGTGTGTGTGTGTGTGTGTGTGTGTGTGTGTGTGGTGAACACATACCTGCCCCTCTCCATACACAGAACTGCAGGAGCTAGGTGCTCTGCAGATCACTCCTGGAGACATGAAGCCTCATGCACACCTCTGCTGCTCAAGAATGGCTCAGATCTGGCTAAGCTGAGGCTTTACCACCTTCATGAGACGAGGCACAAATGACAGCTGGCAGCACCTGGGGCCAGGGCTAGTGCTGTGTGTGCTTCAGGCAGGTTTGTCCTGGAAGACTGATTTCTAGTTGTGCTGGCTCTGAAAATTGGTATGAGAATAGCCTAAGTGCATGTTGTTGTTTTTCCTTATGAATTTCTGCTTGGTTTCTGCACGGAGCTAATAATAGAGCTGTTTACAATTAACTTGAGTGGACTCCTGCGTGGCAGAGAACCTGCCTGTTCTCTTGTGGTGTGCACCCCAGTGTTCCCCCCCACCATGCACCCGAGGCCCCTCCTCCTGCAGGTCCTTCCTCTGTGTGCTGAGGAATGAAAGGCTTCTCTCAGGATGGCACTGCTGATTGACACCAGGCCTTGGGTAACTTTCTCTGGGATAGGGCACTTGAATATCATCTTTACGATCAGTAGCCTCTAGCCAGGCCTAGTAGTGCATGCTTATGATTTCAGCATTCTCAGATGCTGAGGTAGGGGAACCTCACGTTTGACCTCAGCGTAAGCAACTTAGCGAGACTTTATCTCAAAACAGAAAACAAAGGAGAGCTGAGGCAGAGCTCAGTGTGAAGGCGCAGGGTTCCATCCCCAGGATTGCAGTAAATAAGGTGTAATACAACATGAGTAGCATCTAATCAACTGTGTAGAGAAGTCAGATCCCAGAACCCTACAATCCAATACACCCAGGAATCAGATTGAACCCTGTTCTGTCCTACCTGACAGTACCATCCTTGTGTGGCATGGGGTCACTTTCTGAAGTTCTCTGACCACGGAGCAGCTACTGTTCATGCTATTGCTGCGACCAACATCACTTCACATGATGAGAATTAAATGAGATGAGACCCATAAACGTATTTTTAAAGGTAAAGATTTCTCCTCATACACAGGAGACACCAGAAATTTCTTCTTGCTAATAAAAATCTAGATTTTTTTCTTGTGTACTGGTCTTTTTCTTGAGTTTGGTCAGTCTCCCTTCTCCGCAGTCAAACCTCTACAGTGCTGAGTGATCCTGGAACCGGTCTGCTTGAATAGCGAGGCTGCTGCAGCTCTTAAGTTCCCCATAGCTTGTTCCTAACGGTCACAGCAGCCCCGACCTGAGCAGAGCCGCTGAAGGACCTTGAGTTTAGCAGGCGCTGGTTGCTGGCAGTGGCAGCTCTGCACTTCCTGGCTCTGTCTGCCTGAGGTTTCTGAGGGGCCTTGGGCCTCGCCATGTAACCTGAGACTTCACAGGAAGCTGGACAGGATTCTGGCTCCATGGCCTGGCTTCCTTCTCATGTTTCATGATGGCAGCTTTGCGGCATGGCCGAGGAAGTCAGCTGCTGCTGATTTACTTCAGAGCTGAGTAAAAACCATGACTGTGCTTCATCTCCTACCAAAGTTGCTGAAAAGTGATCTGTGCAGCAGGCAAGTAAAGGAAAATGCAATTTCTCCACTGCGAATCTCACCACTTGGTGGGACCCACAGGGACTCTGGGCTTGACATTTATGGACCACTGTCCCCTCCAATCCTGGGCCCACTGTGGATGAAGGAAGTGGAACTGAGCTGTGATGGGAGAGGAGGCCTTGTAGAGGGTCCAGGAATGGCCCCTAAACTGCCCTTTGCCCTTTCCACATTAGACAGTCTCATGTTATCTCCAAAGAAGATGAGACTGTAATGAGGAAGCCACTTTCCGTCTGCCTACTTATAATGACATTTCCTTAAAAATAATCTCTGGAGGCCACCTCTGAGTGATTGCTTAGACAGACAGCCTTGATAGTGTTTTTAAGCTCTAAGGATTGATAATTTTGGCCTACAGGGTATCATTTTGTGTATTTGGGCCTCTGTTTCCCCATGTACAATATTGGGCTTCATCTGCTATGTCTTCAATATCTCTCTCAGTATTTTTTTTTTTTAGTTGCAATATACATATAACCCAAAACTAGCCACTGGAAGCCATTTTTAAGTGCATAGTTCAGTAGAGGTGTGTGAGTTCACACTGTTGTGCAGCCAATCTCCAGGGCCCTTCCCATCTTGCAGGACTGAAATTCTCTACCCATTAAAGAGCAGGGCAAGTCACAGAGGGGACACCTTCAGACCAGTTCCTAGAGTCTTATCTGAGAATACTGTGCTGGCAGACTTATCTATCCATCCCAGTCCCCAGGTTATGGTTCAGACATAAAAGATTCCCCCAGTTTCATGAGTTCAGAGTGGGGGTCTTCTGGAAGATGATTGGATCATGGGGATGCCAGCCTTGTCCGTGAATTGATTGATTACTAAATTCTTGGCTGAATGTGCTGTGAGGAGTAGGGCTGGTTGAAAGAGGTAAGTCACTACAGCTGTGCCTGTGGAGAGTATTTCTCTTCCTCTGGCTCTTCCTTTGCCCCCTTGCTTCCTGGCTACCATGAAGCTTTCTTCTGCCAAGCCCTTGCATCCTGCCACTTCTGCCTTGGAGTCAGCCGACCTTGGACTAAACTCTCTGAAGCCTTGGGTGAAAAATAAGCTTCTCCTGCTTAACTTACAAGCATCAGGTATTTTGTCTCAGGACAGGAAAATGAGTCATACAACCTGGGCTTTCTGTTTCCCTCTCCCAGGAACCTATAGCCCTGTAGGACCCTCCTCTTATCCCACATGTGATGAACCAAATGCAGAATGCATCCAAAGCCTCCAGTGGTGAGTCCTGTGGAAGACCTTCTCCATCAGGCTCCTCCCACAGGTGCTACCCGGTGAACACCACAGTCTGTCCACACTGTGATCATCGAGATACACTGCTCCTGCCCTCATGACTCTTGATTCTCACTTAACCTCCCCAGGCTTGTAGGGGAGGTGTGAAGGGCTTTCGTACCTTGCAGAGACTATAGCTCCCTGGGTAGGATCCTGACTTTCTGCTACTGGGAAGAGAAATCCCTTCCTAGGGTTGTAGGCGGTGGAGAGAAACCTGAATCTGGCTGATTCCCCAGATTATTGTCTCTTGGTTAAGGTGTAATGAACCCTGTCAGCTGGCAGACTCCACCACACACTGCCTTTGCCCTGCAGCCCATGGTAACCAGTGGGAGGTGAGCAGATAACCGTCAGGCTGCAGGAGCAGAAGGCTTCCTTCCTGCTCTCATTCTGACATAAGTCACTCGGAAGAGTTGGCCAAGTTGCTGCCTCTCCCCTGGCCTTCCGGGGCTGGTGGACTGTGACTCCAGAGGTTCACTTGGGAAGGAACCTGTAGGGAAGAGATCTCTCCATCTCTGTTATTCTGAAGGTCCCTCTTCTCTCTCTTCTTTCACTTCTGAGAATAAATACAGAAATCAAAATTCCTGAGACATTCAATTTTCTTATTTCTTCGTCTCATTCTCTGTCTCTCTTTCCCCCTTTCTATCAATAAAGCACTTTAATTTGATCACTGTTATCTACTCCTAAAAATAATTACCAAGTTTATATATCCTCCAAGTAAGCAACTCCTAATTTATGTGGGCTGTCTGTTTCAGCCCTCTTTGGGGAAATTATACGTCTTTTTCATCTTGATTTACTCTGAACTGGATGGAGAATGTTCCTATTTCCATCACACACCGAGCCAGAGGAGAGTTGGCCATTTCTCCTCACATATTAGAGTCATAATGAATAGTTCAAATATGACATCATGGCCTTTCCTATGCCAAGACACTCTGGAATCATACTGAAAACACTGCATTAGCTTAGAAAATGGATTAAAATGAAAACAAACTGGACTAGCTAATGCAGAAGTTTATGTTTCAATGTAGGCCCTGAAGCAAAGAGCTCTTTCTCAGAGTGAAGGGCTTAGAACCGTGGACCCTCACACCCTCCTTGCTCCCACCCTGCTGGGCCCACGTTGGGGTTAGTCTGGGCCTGAGGCTGAAAGGATGTTTTTCTGATAAGCCACTGCCTAATAATGAGTTTTTAAAAAAAGATGTAATTTTCATTCCCACAGAAAAGCAAAAAAGGAGGGCCAAATTCTCTCCCTCATCTTCTTGTCTTTGAATCAGTTTTAGGACTTCCTACTCTGGTCTTAGGAAAACTGAAGGGACACAGGACATAGGTGATTTGACAATTTTGGTGCTGCCCCCAAGTATCCCAATAAGACTGAAGAAAGGACCAAGATTCTATACTTTGCTACCCTGTAGCAGGCATCAGACTGAGGTCCAGGCCCAGTGACTTGGTCCCTGGAAGTGCCGAACTAAAAGTTGAGGACATGTTGGCTGGGCTGTTGTAGGGCTTGCTGGTTGGGAGTCCAGTCAGCTGTCACTGGTTAAAGGGATTGCAGACAGTGGTCATCTCTTCCTGGGGAAGTTACCTTTGTGTGGAGGTCCCACATCTGGATGCTGGGAGCAGGAAGGGGTAACTGGAATGAAAGCTGGGACCCTGGCTCTGGTTGAGGGACAGTTGGTATGAGCTGAGAGTGGAAGAATGAATAGCAAAGCAGGGGACCCAGGCAAGGAGCC
>PVJX010047088.1:0-12025 GCA_004027295.1 Dolichotis patagonum | reverse complement strand
GGACATGCCCCAGGCCAGGGGGAACGCATAGTGTTTTTATCAGTATCAAGAAGTTTCCATGACATTAAATATTCTTCACAACTTGTTTGAGGAGGCTAGTAAGTCAAAGAAACAAGAGTCTACAGTGTGAAAATCCACAACTAACTAAAATTCACCATACAATCAATGCCAGCTCCCATTAACCAGTTACTCTCCTTTTAAAAACATAAAAGATAAAATGCCAAAAACTGTTTAAATGCTAAACCAGGTTATGCCATGTAAGCTGCCCCCCAAGACCGCTGGGATGATGGCTTTGGTATTATGGTCACGTTTCAAATGCTGCTGTGCTCATTCAATTTAAAAGGCATGGAGGTGGCCGTGAATGCTTCGGACAGACTCCTAACAAGAAAGGTTTACATGAAGTCAGGAGCCGACGCTTAAATTCTCACCTCGGAAAAATTCCAAGTACCATTCTTTAGGACCATGTGACAGCCCAATTATTACTTTCTCCTTAAAGAAGAGGGGTCCTGAGGAATGATTTTTCTCCAGTTACTGAGCTGGACAAGGGCCTCAAGCATTCACAGGCTTGCAGGAGACATTGAATATAGCCAACCCTTGGGATCTGGACATAGGAGCCGAAAGAATTGTGTTCAAGTCTCAGCCCTGTCATTCAAGGAATGACCTTGGAAAAGCTCCAGTCTCAGTTTCTCAGCTAGGACATGAATGAAACGAAGAGTACACTGAATTAGATGATCTGTTTTCAAAAGTTCACCTCCAGAATTCTGTACCACCACATAGAGAGAAAACTTATGGGTTGCTTATTTTACTGTTTGAACACCAAGTAGGTTGTAGAAGGAATGACCTTGGGATGGAATCCCAAGCTCTGCATTACAATTTCATTTTGTGAGAGAAAATCCACCTGGAGTAATATGCCTGCATGTCTAGTTTTAGTTCACAAGAGCCTTTTTTTGGCTGCAGAAAGATCTTAAAGTTACCACTCAATCACCTAGATTGGCATTTAAAAACATACTCCATTCCCAGTAGGAACTCACTGACGAAATTTGAAATTATGTAGCCTAAAGGTTCCTTTCAGACCCTTGATCCCAGGCCCAACCCAGGAGTGCTTCCGAACGAACCAGAAGCGGGGTCTCCATCTGGGAGTGATAAAGTACTTCTTCCCTTGGAGGGCTGAGCCGGCTCCCCTCCACCACTCCCAGGCCCTCACAGGCCACGGCTCCTGAGGCTTGGAGCCCACTTGGCTTCCCTGCAGACCAGAGACAGCAGGCTGCCTCCCACAGCTCCCTCCACATACTACAAGCCCTTCCACGCTCATAGCATACCTCACCTTGCCCCAGGTGCAGCTTATGGAATTACAGGCTTTGATGTCTGCCCTGCAACGCTTTGGTCCCATTCCTTTCGATCCCTTTATTTCTTCCTTTTGAAATGGGCTTGTTTGTCCTGTGCCTTTGAATGTCAGCAGTGTTTAACTTTTCAATTTTTCTTCACTTTTTATTTTTACAGGGGCTCACAGCTAAGAGTTTGCCTTAAATTTCAGAGATTTTTGGACTTGGATTTTTCATCAGTGCTGAAACTGTTAGGACTCTGGAAACTTTTAGAGATGGACTAAATTCATTTTGCAGAGAGGGATGCCCATGAGTCTTTGGGGAGCCAGGGATAGAATGTTATAATGTGTAGCCAGAGGTCACCCAAAGTCTCATGTACTCATGGGTGGGGCTTTGGGGAGGTGATTGGATCATGTGGCCTGATGCATAGAGCTAAATGCGATGTTGGGAGGTGAAGACTTGTGTCATGATTTATGTTGGTGGCCCCCAGGCCTCATGCATCTGCATTGTGCATTTGTGATTGGTTCATTGTCTAGTGCTTGGCTTGATGGTGTCAGTGCTACATCCGCCTAGGGGTGGAGCCAGAATACAATGTAAAGGCAGGAAGAAGGTGTCTCTCTCTTGGCAGTTCTGCCTTGCTGTTTGCAGCCACCATGAACTGAAGCCCCGCCATGCCACCTTGCCTTGGAGCCAACTGAATATGGACAGAAACCTCCAAAAACTGTAAGAAATAAACCTTTCCTTTCCCAACTTTGGGCATCAGGTATTTTGTCTCAGCGAGGAGTAAAAGGCAACTAAGACAACTTGTCAGAGGAGCTGGGCCACTGGCAGCGTGCCCCAGAAGGGTCTGTCTCGCTTCCCCCCGTCTTGCTTTCACCCTACTTCCCACTGCCATGCTGTGAGCTCTTTCTCTTCTGCCTTACCCCTCTGCCATGCTGCCCGGCCTTGGAGCCAACTGACTGTGGACTGAAACCTTTACATACTGTGAGCCAAAATAAACCTTTCTTCCTTTAAATTGTGAATGTTCGAGTATTATGTCTCAATGAGAACAAAGTAACAAAGACATACCCTTTCTTGATCCCCAGAGTCTCCCCTGAGGACACAGACTCCCTGGTGCTAACTTCAGCGTGACCTCCATGTGCATCTGGCAGGAGCTGTAGAACCTTCTAGTTTGGTATGGGCATGAAGACATTCATCGGCTGTGAGCCAACTGCCCTAATTTTTGCATCTATGATTTCACCTCACTCAAAAGCCCTCGAGACCACTTTGAGTATTTGTAGATGAAGGTGGGAAATGAGTCAGATTTTCTACTTTCCAAAAAGCCCTGATAATTTCAATCACACCTGGATTCATTAATGGTCCATGAGAAACATAAAATAACTTGTAGTTGAGGCTTGGATATACAAATACTCCCAAGATTAATTATAAAGAAGAAGTCATATAATTCCACCAAGATAGGATAGTCAGCATGGTGCCTGTGGATAAACCAGTGGCACTGAGGGTTTATGGGTTACTCACCACAGCTCTGCTATCTATGGCTGCAGAGCTGGAACCAGGTTGTTGAATAATTCTTTATGCTTTAGATCTGAGGTGTTCCCCAAAAGTCTCGTGTGTGTGTCAGGTGGGTGGGTCATGGGGTCACTATGCCTGACTTAGCTTTTGGAGGCGGGGTCTGGTCAAGAGAGGCAAATCTCTGTAGGTATGACCTGGAATGGGGTACAGCCCTCCCTGGCTCCTCCTTCCACTGTCTACTTTTCTGCCATGGTGATGTAAGCAGCTCTTTTCCACTAGCCCTTCTCCTGTGCTGCTTTTGCCTTGAAGCTGGCCAACCATGCATGGACTGAGATCTCTGAAACTGAGCCAAAACAAACCCCTCCTACTTTTAAGTTGCGGTTTCAGATATTGTGTCCTAGTGATGGAAACATGACTAAGACACACTCCAAATCTACCTTTCCTGCTTTATGGGGGAGGTGATAGTCTAGGAATAAGCCCTTCCTCGGACATGGTAGACAGTGCTGCTGTGTCCTCTGAGTCTCTCTCCCAGACCCCTGATGACTGGTGGACAACTCTTTCAACCCCTTGGTATCTCTGTCAGTGATATCTGCTGGGATTTTCCTCAGGGTGCACACTGTGCCTCACCTGAGGGACTCCACGTCCAACAGCAGAGGGTGTGTTTCCCAGTCACCCCCATGGAGTTGGCACTGCGACAGATCCAAGTCAGTGTAGCAGCAACTACTTTCAGTCGATTGCCATTGGTCATCTCTTGTTCCCAGAGTGCATCCACGTCCATCTGGAGTCTGTTAGAGATGATAACGCAAAGGGATGCTGGCTCCAAAACACACAGATACGTCTCCGTCTCTCTTTCCCTTACTATTCAGCTTCTCCTGCAGTACCTTGCCATGTAACACCCTTCTAAACTTACTGCTAAACTTGTAATCACTGATAGCATGCATTCTGGTCTTAGACTACCTGAGTTTAAATGCTGCTCTGCCTCCTACTACATGTGAAACGTACTGCCCCTCTGCATCTCAGCTTCTACATCTGTAAAATGGGAATGATAACTACCTCTTCATAGGATAGTTACAAGGCTTAAATGAGTTTACCCATGGGAGCACTTAGAGCAGTGTATAGAATGGAACCAAATGAGTGTGGGTCGTTTTGTGCTTCTTCCGTATCTTCAGCAGTGGTTAGCAGTGTTCTTCAAACATGCAAGCTCAGGACAAAGGGCAGAGAGACTGCCCTGTCAGCTCTCCTCTCAGAACACTGAGTGATTAACCAGCTTGCAAAACACAGATGTATTGTCCTCTTTTCCTGCCTGTTTGTTGTCATCCCAGAGTGGCTCTGTCCTTCCTGTTTTAGGGCCAGGTCCTATTTCTCTTGAACTTTCTGTTTACTCACATTTCCGTGTATTCATCCTTCCTGGGTACACAGAAATACATATCTTATAAACAGATATATGTGTATAGCAGAGAACATAATATAATATAAAGACCAAAATACCCAAATATATCAGTCCCACCAACATCACTGTTAACTCCATTCGGTGAGCCAAGGAGAAGGGCAGCTCTATACCCCTTACACTTCCTAAATTCAGGAAGCATATATATGACCTCTCTGGGCTTTTAAACGTTTTCCCTCAGTAGCTGTCTATTTAAAAGCTACAGTAACAGAGGATATGGGTTACAGTAGTTCTCCAAGGTAGACCTGTCTTGGGTAAATTTATGGAAACTGAACCATGCAACACCTTCTCTGACCCCAACCCCCAGCCCCGATAGCCTCACAGCCGGTTGGAAGCCAAGCCCATCATCTTGTGGACCACAGCGGGAGGACACGTTAGCGAAGGTAGCAATGCTACAACCACGAGTGTGAGTAACTCTGAGGCTTTTCATGCCGCTCCCACTGTGTGCACCTGTGTGTGACCAGGTACCCAAACATTTCCAGAAGTTACCCGTCAGCTTCCAAGTAAAACAAAGGCCCTTAAGGTGACACATTTTTCTTTTTCCACCAAAGCTGTTCATGCAGAAATAAAAAGATTTTGAAATGTACAAGTTGTGGAAAAAAAGCTTTAAAAAAATTTAAATTAGTTACCCACATTAAAGGAAAACCCTTTTATTCTACATCCATAGCTAGAAGATCAAAAATAGGAATAATTAAAGCCTGAGATGTAACTGCTAAGAAAGGCATTTCTTATCTTCTTTGCCAAGTACTTAAACAGGTAAATCACATATTAAAAAAAAGAAAACACTAAGATCTGAAAATCCCAACAGGAGTCTTTTTTCATGTTTAAGACATAACGAATTCTGTCTTCAGAGACCATGGAGCAGGATTGTTACGCTTTCAGTTCAACTGAACTGTCAGTTGAATAATTATCCAGCAAAGCCTGTGTGCAGGTGACTCTCTGTGACTCAGCTTCTTTCCTGTTTTGAAACAGAAGGTTATTAACCTCTGGAACAAAATTTGGCAGAGTTGGGAACGTCGGTTTTATGCAAACAGTATTTCCTTTTTGTGGCCTTCCTTTTTATCCTATGATATTTGACTTTTAAAAGTCTTATAAATATACCAAACTCTGCTCCAATACCCTTTCCAAATGCCCCAGAGAGCATGTAGAGTTTGTTTTAAAAACAAAACAAAACAAAACAAACATCTCTTTTCTAGGACGGCCAGCACCAGATGAACTGTATGTCAAAATCCATGAACAACTTGACGATTTCCATTCCACAGAAAAGGGGAAGCTGACACATTAAGGGTCATATGCAAAAATCAGTATTCTGAGGAAAAATCTAATTACCGTCAAACTTATTGGTCTTTTAGTGTGATTATAATTTTAAATTGTGACTTCAAAAATCTCTGAGTACTTGGGTGTTACTTCCTAAAGTCTCCCTGTTGAGGCTACAGCTGTGGCTTCTCTTTAATCTCAAAGTAATCTGAGCAGCTGAATTATGGCTCATCTTGTTGCTTCACAGGGCTGTTCATCGTATTTTGAAACTAATTCATTCAGCCTCTTTCCCCACAGGATGCCACCTACCTTCAAGGAAGACAATGCGTGTCATTATCCTAATCTGAATGAGGAAAAACTGAGCTATAAACCTGTGATCAGATGCAAAAACCAACACAGAGCAGCATCAGTTTCTGTCTTGCGGATATTCCAAAAACATCTTGCTTGGTGCCAGATGGAAACACTGACCACACCTGACCAGGTGGGAGAAATGGAATTTGTGCAACAGAACTCAAAATGCATTCATTGAGCACGGAAGAGACAGGTTAATAGCCTACCTATTCCAGAGCTCTCCGGCTTACCCCATGTGTAGTCAAACAGAATATTGTGCTGTTCTTTGCTATAAAAGCAGAAAACTACTACTGTTCCTGCTGATGCCTGGATCATCTGCCACAAACCAAGATGGGCCTGATCTATTGTTTCACTGTCGGGGTGGGATTGGAGATGAAAGAGGCCAAGAATGGGAATTCCATCGTGGATTCTGTTCCCAGCTAAAAATCACCCTTGCACCATTATCCATGCAGAGAATGGGGATTGGCGTCTCATCAAAGCAGTTGTGACCATTCCTCAGGGCACCTTATTTCAAGACTCATCAGGTGCACCGTAGTTTAGGGCTGGAACCTGGTTACCACACTATCTGCACCAGACAGCCAACACACAAAGGAGCAATCTTGCGACCATAAGCCTGGTAGTTTCCCTCTGGAATCAGGAATTAAGTAGTTAGAATGATTTCCTGTACTGATTTTTCTCCAGTCCAAGAAACGTACATGTCTCTGTGACTTCCTCTCACTTCAAAACAAGCTACCAAGCACTCAGGAAACTTCTGCACCCTCACACCTACACTTCAAAGTCTGGAGTTGGTGTTTACCCCTTCTCTTTTGCATCAGTCCCCTTGAATGTTTCTCTCCTCAAATCTTAAAGTCCTTGTAAAAGTGGATTCCCAAGGCCTCCCGTGCTCATGTCTTGGAGCTCCCAGTTTAGATATGAAGATTAGGTACTGATTAGTCTACAAGGCCAGTTACAAATAGATGGCATATGTGCCCAAATCCATGAAAGCCTGGCAGCTTCCATCCTCAGTGCCAGCCTGCCTTGGTAATGAGGAAAATGGCACAGTCAGTTCACAAGAGATGCAGAGGCAATATTTCAGCACAGCCAGAAACAGGGATTCCTTTAACTTCCTGTATTCTTTGACAATATCAGCTCCACAGCTTCTGTAATTGCTGGTGTCACCAAATTATATTGCAGCCAACTGATTCTTTTCCTGATGCCGGAAGAACCACCAAAATCTGTCTTTATCCCTCTAACCCACTTTGTTTGTTTCTAAACACTAGACTAATGGCATACTTGCATTGTCTGGTGAAAGTGGTAGTACCTTGATTCACAAATTTAATTCACTCCACATTTCTGGGGAACATGGCCACATCTGTGTTCCTCACAAGACACAGAGTTTATGCATGGAAGCGAATATTTGCTGAATACTTCTGTTCATGAACCAAAGTGCACACAGAAGTGTTTGTGAACCTGAACAGAGGTGTCACTGTAAGTATATGGTCAGAGGTCACTTTCAGAAACCTCATCAGTTCTATCAAATTTATGAAATCAAATCACAACAAAAAATACAACCTGCTGACATCAATTGGAGCAAGGGACTAAAATAACAGTCTAATGTTGACAGGTGGTTGGAAATGTTATTTTAAATTTTGGAAAACCTAAGCCATTTTGACTTATGGTCTTAATAGAGGGTCTGTGGTCAAATGTTGCAGTGTGGACCCATCTCACCTGACGGGTTCCACCATAACTCCGTCTATGGATTGATGCCTGTATAATACTGCATAAGCTTTCTTCAATATTTAGGAAATAATTTTCAATATCTTTTCTATGAAGCTCTTGGACATTTTATATTAAGTTTATTCCTGGATAATTTAGAATTTGTAAATGTCATTTGTAAATGTCTTTTTTTTTCTCATGACATTTTCACAATTGCTTATTAATGGGGAACAGTATCTGTCCAGTTGCTGAATTCTCTTATTCAAATCATTTCTCAGTTGATTTGCATGGATTTTTCTAAGTAGACAATTATATTGTCTACAAATAAAAATAATCTTGCCACTTCTTATCAATACTTGTATTTTTTTATTTTTTAAACCCCATTAACTAGGTTATTGAGCTATAACATCTGTGTCTTTCTTTGTTTTTGATTTTGACTTGTGGTTCACAGTTATATTTGCATATGCTTTCTTCCCATTATTAAAATGAAAATGTCTTTATTCTATTTCTTTCTGTTTGCTTCTAAATCATGAGTGGGTCTTTGTTGAATACATTAAAAGTTTTCCTAAATTTATCAAGACAGTGATTTCTCCCTCTAATTCTTGATCAAGTGCATTACACTGATAGATTTCCTAAGGTTGAAATATGCTGACATTCCAAGGAGAAGCCCTACTTAGTTAAGATGTATTATTCTTTTAATACAAAAATGGATTTGTTAATGTTTTGTCTAAGATTTAATCAATAAATGTGATTGAGCTATAGTTTTCCAGTGTAATCTTCTGTTTAGTGCTGATATATAATCATGCACATTGCAATCCACATAGATGAGTTGAGAAGCTTCCCTTTTATTCTATGCTCTAAATTATCTGTTTCTTGGTGATCTTGCTTTATGACTAACTTTTCAACGTTTCTGTGATTATCTATTTTTAGTCAATGTTAGAATTTATGTTTACTTAGAAAAATCATCTATTTTTAATCTAGATTTTCAAATTTATTGTAATGAAGTTGAATGTGGTATATTTTTATGTTTTAACTCTCTCAATAGCATGTGTCTGCTGTCTTGTTTCTGTTACTATGTAATGAATATTCTTCTTTTTTCATAAATGGAACTTTGTTCAATTTTTCTTTCCTGTGTTTAATTGATTAACCCCTAATTTTCATGTATTTATTAAATCCTTCCTTTAATTTTTGGGGAAAGTTTACCTTATTACACGTCATCTAGCTTCTTAATTCATAAGTTTAGTTCATTGTTTAAAAAGCTTTTCTCATGGTCTAATTACAGCATTTAAAGCTATAAAATGTCCTCTGCATACCACTTTGTGTCCTTCTCACGGGTTTTAGTGCTATGCTCACATTTTCATTTATTTCCAAGTTGTTTGTAATTTTATTAAGGCTTTGTCTATAGTCTAGAAGTTGTTTAGAAATCCATATTAATGAAAGGGAGAGACCCTGGCACGTTGGGACCTGCACCATGCAGTTGACTCAGGGTGGGGTGCCAGAACAAGGAGCTCCTCCCCTCTCTGGGGGCAGCTGAGAGTGTGGCAGACTTTCGGCAGCCCAAAGGAGAGAGACCCTGGCGCATTGGGACCTGCACCATGTGGTTGACCTGGGGTGCCAGGAGAACAAGGAGCTCCTCCCCTCTCTGGGGGGTGGCTGTGATCCTGCCAGTGTGTGGGCTGAGAATCAGACATCTCATGTTGTGTCCTGTCCTCCATCCCGTGTCCCCCCCTCCCCCTCCCCCCTGCTTAGCAAGTGGGACTACACATCTTGTGAAAAGATTGACTATGTTATTTAGTATGAGCTCCCCATATGCCAAGATATGGACAACCATTTGGAAGAAAACAAGATACAATATGACAGATAGTGAAGATCTCTGGTTGTCTAGCTTTGAAATTTATGCTTTCTTATATCCCATTCTGTTCTGTTTTGTTGTGTTTAATTTTACCCCTTTTAAAAATAAAATTTAAAAAATTTAAAAAAAGAAATCCATATTAAAATTTCCTACTAGATATCTCTCAAGAATATAAGGAATTTCTATAAATCAATAATGAAAAGTCCAACATTTCATTATAAAATGGGTTTAGATTTACACAAGCACTTCACACAACAAGACATTTGGTCAATACATTTTTGAAAAGGTGTTGAACATTACTTTTAATTAGGGAAATTCAAATTAAAACCACAATGACATATGCACTTTTCTTTTGATAGTCAAGTGGACAGGAAAAGTGATGAGAGAGAGCATATACGATGTGAGATGAGATCTCATAGAGCTTAGCTTCTAGGGGAGGAACCAGACTTTTTGTCAGATAATCAAACAAATTTAACACCATTACACACACTATTATTACTACAATGATGTGACATAGTTCTACAATCTCTGTTTTCTACTTATTCTACTTCTAAAAAAAAACTTTGGAGCAAAAATGTTCCCTTTTTACCATTCACTTAATTTTTTTAAATTCTTTGGATTTTTTTCTGCCAATGGTCATACATTATGTTTTATTTTTCTTTTTATAGGTAATTATCTTTTAATTTTAACATATATTTACATATATTTTTCTACGAATATCTGGAATTAGTTAACATCTCTATACACTGTGAAAATTTATTTATGATTTGATACATTTCCAAATCACCCTGCCTTTTTTCGCCCCAATATCATTGCCTGTCCTAAAGCTACTACATTGAAATCATTTGGGCTTTTAGTCCTATTAATTATTTTTTACGGTGTGCTATCAACATCATTTTAGGTTCAACTCTCATGCTGCATGTGTATTTACCACTTTCTTATAACTTGTTAAGGTACTCGTTGCATGTGTTAAGGTTCATTTTTCTCCTTCCTAGAAATATTGGAGCATCTCTGGTCAGAGAGGGTCTGTAAGTGGTGAAGCTTTCCAGTCTTCCCACATCAGCGGTTCTATTTTTCTCATCAACTTTAATGCTAGTGTGTGGCTCAGCATAAAGTAGTAGTTTTCTTGCAGCTGTTCTTTTCCCGGCAGTGGAAAACTAATGAACTCCCCTACATCGCTGTCTTTTTTTTTTTTTTTTTTTATCTATTCTGCCTTGCCTTAGATTTCAGTTTAACAAATATTTGTTGAGTTTTCACTGTATGTGAGGCGCATTTTTGGGCGCTGGGGACCCAAGGAGACTACGATGCCTGTGCTCAATGTAGCTCTGTCTTCCTATACTTTTATCAACCCTTGGCCAATGGGATGCCTTCCCCAAAGCTAGCCAGTGCCTAGGCCGGGCAACAGCAAGTGGTCTTACATATTAAACAAAAGCAAAACAAAAGACAAAAAACCCACGAAACCGAGCTGCTTAGATTCAATTCTCATTCTTATGCATTTGATGGGAAAATGCTGAAGAATGAAGCTGAAAAATAAAGCTGCCTGTTTGTGGGCCTCTGCCTCCTGAGGGCAGCGCTCCTCTGATAACTGCTCCCAACCAGCTCTGACTGACAAACTGCATCTTTCTATCACTTTTGGAGCAATGACGTTTGGGAGAGGAAAGACTAGCATCTTGGCAAAGCAATTCTCCAGAGAAGAAAATAGGGAGAGGAAGTACTTATTAAGTTACTTAGGAACTTTTTCACATTCCACATTCTGGGTCCTTTCCCTCAGAAAATGAGCTCTGACTTTTGGGGGATGCTCAAATGCAACATTTTGAAGAAATATTTCAGGAAACATGTATACTTTATGCATGATCCCTGCCCACTGTAGAGTGCACAGCCACAGAACTTATCCAACTCTTTCATTTTATAGGCAGACAAACCGTGGCCCACAGAAAAACTGTGGTTGATTTGCCCAAGGCTATAAAGCCAGTGAGTAACAGAGCCCGGCTGAAGACTCCAGAGCACGGTGAGCCCAGACCAGTGCTTCTTCCTGACGCAATTTACGCTTTCACCTTAGCTCTTGCTCTTCTGGCGGTCACCACCTCCACCATCGTCACACTGAGCATTCCTCCAGAACTTTATATGAAACTGTCTCCCAGTGTTTCAATCATACTAAAAGGTAAGCATTATCTCATGTGTTCACTCCACGTCCATGTTTGCAACCTTTATAAACTACCCTGAGACAGGATCCATCATCGGCATGTTCCCTTGCGGTTTTCTTTGCTTTGCTTTTCCTTCCTTTTCTTGTTCTCTTTATCTCTCTCTCTTTCTTTCTTGATCTCTTCAGGCCTTGCCTTAATGGAAATTTCTTCTCTCTCCTGCAAGTATACCATCTGCAGCCTCTCCCATGGAGGCCTTTCTCCTTCTGAGGACCCAAACATGAAGACATGCAGTTCAATTTACCTTCCTCCCTCCTTCCAGACTCCCAGGCCTTTCGGAATTCATGCCATCCAACTTTATCATCCTCCACCTGTACTCACCACTGTCATCTCAGCACCTACTCTCTTTTGTTCATTAATAACTTTAGCACCCTGTGCTCCACCCATT
>PVJX010047087.1:0-12022 GCA_004027295.1 Dolichotis patagonum | reverse complement strand
TGTAGCTCTGTTTGGGTTGTAGGTGGCTGGAGTTCTGTATGCTTCATATCTCTGCATATCATTTCTTTTTTCTATGCTTGGGAAATTTTCTTTAATAATTTCTGTGAATAGCCTTTGTAATTCCTCTGATTTGATTCCTGCTTCTTCATTCACATACTTTATTCTTAAGTTATAGATCCTCTTGTCATCTTCCAGTCTTTGTATCTTTACTGCCTGCTCCCTTGTTATTTTTAAGGGATCTTCCCTTTCATGACCCCACATTGCAAGCCTGTGTTCAATTTTTGATAGACTGTCTTTGGTTTCTTTCAAGCAGTTTTGCTAGCTTTCTATGGAGTCTTTAGTTTCCTGATAATCTCTTTGAATTTGCTTCATGAATTCTAGGTTTTTTCTGAAATCTTCCTTAAATTTTTCTCTCCATTTTTGTTCCTCCATTCTTTTGTCTGTGTCTTCTTGAGAGGTTCCCAGCCCTTCTTTTATTAATCTACTTATCTCTTGTTTAATTTGAAGTAATATTTCAGTTTTTGTCCCACTTACGAGGTCCTGAAAATATCTCTTTATGTCTGCTAACGCTGTGTTTGATGTTGCATTTTTGCTGCCCTCAATCTCTTTTGTATTTACCTCTCCTGGATCAATGTTCTCAGGGTTGGGGGCTGGGAGATGTTTCTTATTTCTCCCTTTTGTCATGTTTTTGGTTCCTTCCATACAAGTGTACAGTGTAATTCCCAGACCCTTTTCTTGTTGTTTAAGGCTCCTCTAGAGGGCACAGGCTAGGAGCTTTAGCCCTGTTCAATAGGTTATCAGAGATTAGAGTTCACCCACGGGCAGTGTGTGCTAGCTCCTCCCTTCCTGGCCAGTCAACCTTTGCAGGCCTTCACTGTGTCATTGTGCACTGATCTCAGGGAAGTAATATTGTAGCAACTCACTGGGTCCCCACCCAGGGCACAGCCTAGTCCAACCAGATTCCACCAATCTGCTCGGCGAGGGGAGCAACCAGCTGAAGCCATTTCCTTATGGAGTTAGGGCTGTCCTGCCCAAATCCAACATGTTGTCCAGTCGGTTTCCCCTTTCCCGTGGGAGGGTCTTATTCTCATCACTCACTGAGTGTTGATGCTATCCCCGAGAACTGCAGGGCTCCCCGACCTCTGACTTCAGCACGGCTGCAGTGAGAATTCACGGTGCCTCTGGGTGGGTCAAGTGCAGGGCCGGTCCGGGCGAGCTGCATGCAGGGCTGTTTAGCTCTGCGCTCCGGCGGCTCAAGCCAGTCGCTTTGGTGCGGATCACTTGTTCAGGTCGGGCAGGAATTCAGGCGGCTCGAGGAGGGCATGTGCTTGCTGATCTTAGCTTCTCTAATGGTAGTCCCAGGACCTCATATTCGAGCAGTTTTTTGCTTTAGTTTTTTCCTGGGTTGTGAGAGTCCATCTCTATCTGTTTGGGTCTCTCCAGGGTGTTTTATTCTGGCATTTGAGCTGTCTCTCTCAGAGAGGGTCTCTCTCCTGCTACCTACCCATCCGCCATCTTGTCTCAATTCTTTGCCAGCTTTCAATGGAGTTTTTAATTTCCTGGTAATCTCTTTGAATCTGTTTCATGTATTCTAGAATTTTTTTATATTCTTAATTGAAGGTCCCTCCTTTTTCTGTGCTCCATTCTTTCATCTGTGTCTTCTTGAGGGATGCTTAGCATTTTTTTTATTAATCTTATATCTTGCTTTACTTGTATTAGTATTTCTGTTTTGAGTTCTTTTATAATGTCACAAAGGTATTTCTTTATATCAGCTGATGCTGTTTCTGATATTGCATGTTTGCTGCCCTTAATCTCTTCTGTTTTTACCTCTTTTGGACCTGTATTCCCTGGGTTGGCATCTGGAGACTTTTTTTTTGTTTCTTTCTCCTGTTATGTTTCTGGTTTCTTCCAGAGAAGTGTATAGTGGAGGTCCTAGGCCCTTTCTGTGTTGGTTATGATTGCTCTGAAGCATGCTAGCTAGGGATTGCTGCCCTCTCCACTTTGCTGTTGATTACTGAGGTACAAGCAGGGACCATGCAGACTGGCCCATCCCCTCCATGCCAGTCAATCACCGGGGGGTCTTCACCATGTTAGTGTGTGCCGCGTAGATGGAACCAGTTCGGGACAGTTTCAGGGGCAACTTCATCCCTGGTTATTGGGTCCCACTCAGGAATGTGACTCAGTCCAAGCAGTTCCCACCAATCTGCTCTGAACCAAGAGTGGCCAACTCAAGCCGCTACGTTTCCGGGTTCAGGTCTGTCCTGCCTGATTCCAATATGTCACCCAGCTGGTCACCTCCTCCCATGCAGAGGATGAAATTCTGAGCACTCACCACTGGCTAGTGCAGATCTCCACACTGGCTCCATTCTCCATTGAGACTCGTCCTCCTATGAGGTCCTTGGGCTTGCCAACCCCCAATTTCAGCATGACTTCGAGTCATCGGACTCCAGGGTGCCTAGCACAGCATGGGATTGGCTCTGGTGAGAGCACATCTGGTTCTAGCCTTCCGTCCATGCTTTTCTTTTCTTATTTTTTTTCTTTTTCTTTTTCCTTAGTTTCTTCCTGGGCTGTGATAATCCCTCTCCTTTCATCTCATCTTCTCCATGGTGTTAAATTCTAGCATCTGAGCTGTTTCTCTCAGAGAGGCTCTTTACCTTGCTACTTATTGATCCACCATCTTGCCCAGGAATCTCTTTCTAAATCTTAAAGGTTTCCTTTCCTTTCTTTTTCTTTTTTATGTGGTACTGGGGATCTGATAGGGGCCTTGTGCATACAAAGCCTGTGCTGGGCACTGAACTATACCTCAGCCAAAATCTTAAGCTTTCATCCCGTTTCCTCATCTGTAAAAAAGGGATTATTATGCGATCAAATGAGATGTTCCTGACAAAGCGTACATAAATGCTATAGTAAGTGTTAGTTATTGTTATTATAGCTGTGGTTACAGTCCGTGCTTTAGCAGCAGGGATGAGAGGCTTAAATGAAGCCTGGAGCTTCCTTCCTCTGATTTTCCCTTTTGCTGTGTTTGTAAGCATCACCAGGCTCTGTTATCTGCTATCTGTTGCTGTCTTTATTTTTGTTACAGGGAGGAAAGGAGATTGTCCCAGGGTAGTCCAGAAACAATCCTGTTTTCAAAGGTGCATCAGTGACGAGACATGCCCAGGTGTAAAGAAGTGCTGCACATTTGGCTGCAAGAAGCGCTGTGTGGTCCCAGTCACTACTCAGAAGCTGGGTGAGAAACTGTCTCAGACCCCATGGTCTGCCTGTTTCTTTCTTAAATACACACATCATCTTGTCGTTGGTTTTACTTTACTTTGGGAAACAATAATAAAGAGGCTGCCATAGTCTTGAGAATGTAAAATAAAAGGTACCCAAGTCATGATGATTTGTGGGATGTGGCCTAGTCAGGCAGAGGAAGATGCCAGAAGGGCAATGTTGGCATATCTTTGTAGACAGATTTGAAAGCTGTTGGGTAATTCCCACTTTCAGTTGTCAGTTGTGATACCCTCTGTTAAAACCCCAAGAATCTGCAAAGAAACAGCAAAATAGAATCTTGATGTCTATGGAGTACAGCACATATTTGCCTACCTACTGCTACTTGTGTGCTCTGTACACACACAAGATGCCATCTCCTGTTGGAAACAGATCCTGTTTCATTCTCTTTCTAGTAGAGAGGTATTTAAAAGAGATTCCTCCTCTCTCTTTCAGGGTCTTTATGGTCTAAGTCTCCACTTATGCACTCAACAAAATATAATTTGAATATTTACTGTTTGCCACCCTCAGTATGGGTTCTGGATGTATTCTGGTGAAGAAAATAGTTCCTGTCCCTGACTTTATGGAGCTTATAATCCTGGGTGGTGGTGGTTAAAAAATAAGCACATAAATAAATAAATACATAAATTCAAGTTGTGATAGGGATAACAGGACAATGAGATGGAATAAGGGGGGCTCACTCCAGATTAGGTGGTCAAAGAAAACATGTCTGAGGTGATAACATTAAAGCTGAAACCTGGAGGAGGAGTTGAAGTTAGCCAGGGGAAGGGCACGATGGAAACTGCAGGAAGAGTGAGAAACACATGCAGAAGTCTTCAGGTGATGAGGAACTTGCCGTATTTGGGAAACAGAGAGAAAGCTAGAGTAGAGGCTGACAAGGGACTGATTCTAGCTGCAGATGGGTACCTTTGATACTGGGGAGGTGAGAGTGGGGTGAAGGTGACACAGTTGAGAGAATTTTGAGCTCAAAGCTGTAGTTTTCTGCTGTACACCTTGCCTGCTTTGTGATCTCCCTGAGAGCCCCTAAAAAGTGTGAGAAGCTGATGTATCTTCTATGTCTAGACTCTTCTTAGTTTTCTGTTGTTTTAGAATTTTCATGGCTAATTTCACTTGGTTGTGGTTCCCAGGATATTTTATTACTATTTTATTGCCTACCCCACCACTACAGCGTATATTAAGAGGTTACTTTTATTGGAGTGATGTTAGATACATAAATTAACTTAAAAGAGAAATGATGTCATTATGATGTTGAATCTTTATGTTTTCCTCTTGTTCAAGTATATTTGGTGTATTTCAGGGTATTTTATAGTTGTGAAATATTTCTCAAGTTTATGTGTAGGCATTTTGTTTTCTTGTCTGCTGTCTGAAATGGGGGTTTTCTATTATGTTTTCTGAAGGAACTAGAACCATTCTGCCAACAGAGTGCATGTAGCAATGTGTTATATGGAAAAGCATAGGTTTAGGTTATCTCAGACCTGGGTTCAAGTCTGAGGCTTATCAGTTACCAGCCAGAAGGTTCCTAGGAAAGTCATTTCTGCTTCTAAGAGCTTCAGTTCCCTTCTCTTTAAGAAAGAAACAGACTGAACCCTGGAGGGTTGTTGTAATGATTCAAAGTGTGTAAATGCTTGGCCCTTAAGATCCATTATCTTCCTTCCTCTTAGCTCCTAAGTGGGGGGAAGTTGAGTCAGGAGTCTAACTTCTGTTTTTTTGTTTTTTTGAGACAGAATTTCACTATGTAGTTCAGGCTGGCCTTAAAATTGCTATGTAGCCCAGGGCTGGCCTTGAATTCATGGCAATCCTTCTGCCTCAGCCTCCCAAGTTCTGGGATTACAGGTATGCATCACCATGCCTGGCCTGGAGTCTAATTTTTAACTAGCCTTTTTTTTATCCAAAAGCAGTATCATTTTCTTCCCACTGATCAGCTACTCTCTGAGACCCTGAAACTCCACAACATGTGACAACCTCTTTGCTTCCAGCCAGGTCTCCTGGAAGTAGGCCCCTTCTCTGTACCCACTGGGCCACTGTGGCCAGCTTTGGCAGTGATCTTGGGTGGCCTGCCAAAACAGAACAGAAGATTGTATTCCTTGCCAGGACTCTTGAGGCCTGACTCTGGAACAAAAGCCTGGGAATCTGTCTCAGGCAAGTCATTCACTGCCAGCTTGCAGAACCTGGTGAAGTCTCCAGTATTTGTTTTCCTTGGAGTTCAATACTTGCTGTTTCCATCTTTGCAGACTTCCAGGAGCCAGCCAGTTGGCAATCATCCTCACCTGTTGCTACTCAGAAGATCTGGGCCAATCCTGTTTTAGTTTTCTATAAAACTTTTAATTACCTGTCACTTCTCTCTTCATTTAAAAGCTTAAAATAAACACTGAGATGAATGAGTCATGGTGAGTTGGACTGGTTTGGATGTGGCCTTTTTTGGGTGTGCCTGTGCTTAGCACCCGGCCAAGTTGCCTGAAAGTCCTCTGCACATCCAGAGATTGAGTTTTGTCCTGTTTAGCTGTTGACTCATTCTGTAGTTCTGGGCAAGCATCATTCTCTCCTCTGGGTTTCATTATCTTCACAGGAATGAATGGCCATATCTGAAATGTGTTTTGCTTTCCATAACAGAAAATTAACCAGGTAGGGGTTTGTTGTTCCTACCTAGCAAGAAATCATTAAGGAAGTGCTGGGGCTAGTGTAGTGGCTCTAAAAAGGAAGCTATTTCTCTTTCTCCTTGGCAGTCTAATTTTGTCCTTATTGCTGGTTTCTTCCTAATTGAAAAAAGTCTCTACATCTGTCATTGATCTGGAAGAAGAAGTGAGGGGACAGTTTGTATCAAGAATACAAATGTTTCCCCAGTTTGTCATCACTTGTGGCCACTCCTAGTTACAAGAGAATATAGGGAAACAAATCATTTTAGCTGGGCTCATTACCTCTCAGAACAAAGAAAGGGTTCTATTAATAAGATTCTTATTTGGCTATTGCTAGGTAATATTTATACAGACATTTACCAATGTAAGAAAGAAAGAAGAATGAATATAGGGTTGACAATTAGTATGTTTACCACAAGGCATTAGCGCTGAACTGTGAGTGTCAAAATCAGCTTAGTAGTTTATGTCCAGCATTTAAAAAAAGTAGAATGTGAAAGATCAGGGTGCACTGTGTATACATGCTGCACATAAATATTTTTCACATACACAAGGGGCACAATGAAAAATTCGTGTTATATTCTGGGCTTGGGCACCTCTAGGCCTCAGTGCTTTGATTCTGTAACAGGGTTTGGTGGTGAATGTCCTGCTGACCCCCTTCCATGTGAGGAGCTGTGTGATGGTGATGCATCCTGTCCACAGGGGCATAAATGCTGCAGCACTGGATGTGGCCACACCTGCCGTGGAGACATTAAGGGAGGTACGTGTCAATGTCCCCCAGTCCCCATGGTACTGGGGAACCAGGGTATCACCACTGAGCTATGTCCCCAGTCCTTTTTATTTTTTATTTTGAGATAAGGTTTTGCTAAGTTCTTGCTAAATTGCCCAGGCTGGCCTTGAACTTGTGCTCCTCCTGATGCAGCCATCTGAGTAGCTGGGATCGAGGTGTGTGCCACTGCCTAGCTGATATGTTGGCTCTTTTGGGAAGAAATCCTTAAGTGCTCCCTGAGTTCCCGAGTCAACTTGAGAAGGGACCACCTGTTTTTGCCTTCTTTTTCCCTTCCTGGAAGTAGCCAGAGTTGTCATCTTTCTTGTCTCCCTAACCTTTAATCCAAAGCAATACTTCCTTTTAGGCCCAAGGAGCCTATTTTGGTCTGAAAAGAGCTAAGGGGAAGACAGGGTGCCGTGGTAGCAATAACCCCTATTAATACTGGCAGCTTCTGGTCTCGTTTCTGCTGTAGATTTGTTCTGTGACCTTGGATAAACAAACATCTCTTTTTGAGCCCTAGTTTCCTCATCTTGCTAATGAGTTGCCAAAGATCACTGGTTTTCAGACCTGATTTTTAGCATGGAGCTTCCTTCCATCTCAAATGAAACCTTGATTGGAAGCTGGATGTCAATATTTGATGATGAATAGATGAAGCTTTCCTGTTTCACTTTCTTTGTTGTTTCAGTTTTCAAACTCATATATTCTTGAGCACCACTTTTGTGCAAGGCACTGTAGAACTCCATGTCAGAGGCATTGTCCCAGATTCTTAGTCCCTTTAATATCCCCAGGCAATATTCAAAGTGTTAAGGAGGGGACAGTCTCATCCTTATACAAGGTATTGCCTATTAGAGAAGACAGATAGTTAAATAAAGAATTATAGATGTTCTCTGACTTATGATGGGGCCACTCCTGATAAACATTTTGTCAGCTGAAAATCTCTTAAGTAGAAAGTATATTTAGTGCACCTCCCTTGCCAAGCAGCCTAGCTTAGCTAGTCACACGGCACACTGTAGAGTATCATTTATATGCACTGTAGTCATGTGACCGGGAGCTGTGTCCTGCTGATCCTATCTACCACTGCAAGAGAGTATTGTACTGGATATCACTAGTTTGGGAAAAGATCAAAATTGGAAATACAGTTTTTATTGAATATGTATCACTTTTGTATCATTGAAAAAATGAAAAGTTTTAATTTGAATCATTCATAAGCCACCTATGTACTAAAATTTGATGAGAGGAGGCACATATAGGGTATTACAGGAGCACACAGCAGGGGTAGCAAGGCTTGTCCTGGGTATAGACAAAAACACAACATTGTGCAGCTCCACTTTGCCTTTGTGTACTCTACTTTGTCCTTCCCTCAACCTGTATAGCTGTCAATCATGTTACCTTTAGAGAACACCCTGTAGGGCAACATTTGAAAGCTTTTGTTAGCTCAGAGGCCTTTGGGTGTCTGTACATTCCCGGATCCTCCAGCTTCATAGTTTCCCAGACAAATTGGTTAAGATCTAGTTAGGGGCCTGTGTTTGATTCACCTGGAGCCTCCATGTCAAAGTTTTAGATGGGAACTTGGGGACAGTGAAGCCAACCTTCTGTCTTTTTACCTGTGCCTTTTTTCCCTCCACAGGGCGGGGTGGTACTTGTCCAGATGTTCTGGTGGGCCTGTGTATTGTTGGTTGCATGGTGGATGAAAACTGTAAAGCTGGGGAAAAGTGTTGCAAGTCAGGCTGTGGACGTTTCTGTATCCCACTAGTCTTGCCTCCCAAACAGACCATGAACTCCAACTGGACAGTCACATCTGATTCTCAAATAGGTGAGTACAGTCCATTGTTGTCATCAACCAACTAAGTTAATCGACTTAACTGCTATATGCAAGACTCATTTAGATATTGGGAAGGGGATAGTTTAAGGCCAAGAAGTGTAGTTGGAGAGAAACATTCTATGTCACAGCCCAGAACCCTCATATGGAAAATATTAGCTTATAGGTGTTGAGTTGGTGTGGTTCCTGGGACAGGTCTTTCTGGGAAATGTGTGATTTGATCTAGGCCCCTAAAGGCTAGGCAGATGTGACAAAGTGGAACTAGCACAGAGAAAGTGCCAGACAGGCAATGTGATTGTTATCAAAGGCATAGAGGGAGGGAGGGAATATATATCACATGTTTGGACAGTGAAGGCTAGAAGGAGGTTGAGTAAAAGAATTTATACCTTGACTTCTGAATGACAAGGTTTGTCATTAGGAAGCAGGCAGCCCAAATATGCCATGATTCTTCTGTGTGGAGGAGCAAACATGTTGGGTAGCTGGAGTCAGGAAGCATGGCTGTGATTTGATATTTTTTCTTTTTGCAGAGATCCCAGTGCCCTAGTTGCCTGATTTGTTCAGAGATCTTTAGTAACTCCAGGAGCCTTGTCATGGCAACCAGGAGAGGTTGATGTCCTGGGGCTTGTAACAGTCCCAGCCTTGCCTGCTTTGCTTCTCTCGCTGCTTCAGCCTGGAGCATAGGAAACAGCCCTGACTGGGTAGTGGGTGTCAGTGCTTTTCTCCTCCAATAAAGGCTATTGCTAACCCTTGTGTCTGTGCTGTCTAGGGCTCAGATGAGATGGGGATCTAGGGGTCTAGTGTGGTTGTGCAACAGTGAGACTTACATATTAACAGAGGATGGATAATCACTCTTCCTGAGAAGACTGAAAATGAGTGATGGGTGTGGCTATGGTCAGGAAGGGTGAAAGCTAGACATAGGCTCACTAGTCATAGAGTTCTTTTGCAAGCTCTTGTTAGTGAGTAGAGTTCCTCTTTTCAGAACTGTTGACTTTATTTCTCTTATTAGAGGATGCAGTGTGGGGACAGAACAGGGGTGTGTGGCTAGTTTATTGTAGCTGTTTGAATATTCCTTCCTTGGGCCTCTTCCTTGAAGGCCAGCTTGTGGTTCCAAGACATTTCCAGGATGGTTGGGGCCAGGGATATAGCTCAGAGGCATAGCACCTGCCTGGCAAGCGCAAGGTCCTGACTTTGATTCCTGGTACAAGCAAACAAAACAAACAGGGAACTGGGGGTGTGGCTCAGTGGTAGAGTTCTTGCCTTGTATACATGAGGCCCTGGGTTTGATCCCCAGGACCACACACACACACACATACACATGAAAAGTTAATAAACTTTCCTCTTGGGCTGGGGATTTAGCTCAGCGGCATAAGCACCTGCCTTGCAAGTGTGCAGTCGTGAGTTTGATCCCCGGTACCAATAAAAACAAAAAAACAAAAAAACAAAAAAACAAAACAACCCCCCCCAAAACAACAAAAAAACCTTTCCTCTTGGGGCTGGGAACATAGCTCAGTGGCACAGTGTCTGCCTAGCAAGTGTGAAGTCCTGACTTTGATTTCCAGTACAAAAAACAAACACACAAACCAAAATAAACCCTAAATCAAACAAATGCTTTGTTTCTAGGATGGTTAAACATAGTCAAGATTGATTGAGTTATCACGTACATTATTTTAATAGAACTGTGTGAAATGCTTAATTTACTTAAATGGCCATTTTTTTTGTGCATTAATATCTTTGTACATATATATCTTGGGCTATTTTTATAGGAAAATCCAGATGAATTCTTAATAGAATTTCAGTCTTAAATGGAGCTTCCAATAAAGTCTCAATAAATATTTCTTGAGTAAATGAATGAATAAATATAAGTTCCTAGTATATCAATTACGAATTCTTTGGAAGGGACCATGAAAAAATGAATCTAACTGCTGAAAGATGATGCAAAGAAGAACAACATAGGCTTGTTCATAGTCGATGAAAAAAAATCAGGAATCTGCAAATGACATAAAAACTCATTCACAGATATCATGGCAGAAAACTTCTCTGGTAGGGAAAAAGAATTTGACACACAGATAAGTGAGGCATATAGCACTCCAATTAGCCATGGTTAAAATAAATCTACACCAAGACATATAATAAGATTCCAGAGAGGGGAGGAGACAAGATGGTGGACTGGTAGGTAACAGGAGAGAGACCCTCTCAGAGAGACAGCTCAAATGCCAGAATAAAACACCCTGGAGAGACCCAAACAGAGAGAGATAGACTCTCACAACACAGAAAGAAACTAAAGTGCAAAAACTCGCTTGAATATGAGGTCCTGGGGCTACTATAAGTGAAGATAAGATCAGCGAGCACCGCATCCTCCTCGAGACGCCTGAATTCCGCCTGACCTGAACAAGCGGTCTGCACCGAAGCGACTGGCTTGAGCCGCCAGAGTGCAGAGCTGAACCGCCCTGCATGCAGCTCGCCAGGACTGGCTCTGCACACGACCCACCCAGAGGCACCGTGAATTCCCACTGCAGACGCGCTGAAGTCGGAGGTCAGGCAGTCCAGCAGTTCTCGGGGATTCGGTGAGTGATGGGAATAAGACCCTCCCATGGGAAAGGGGAAACCGACTGGACAACATGTTGGATTTGGGCAGGACAGCCCTAACTCCATAAGGAAGTGGCTTCAGCTGGTTGCTCCCCTCGCTAAGTGGATTGGTGGAATCTGCTTGGACTAGGCCATGCCCCTGGTGGGGACCCAGTTACTTCCCTGAGATCAGTGCACACTGATGCAGTGAAGGCCTGCAAAGATTGACTGGCCCAGAAGGGAAGAGCTAGTGCACACTGCCCGTGGGTGAACTCTAATCTCTGATAACCTAATGAACAGGGCTAAAGCTCCTAGCCTGCGCCCTCTAGAGGAGCTTTAAACAACAAGAAAAGGGTCTGGGAATTACACTGTACACTTGTATGGAAGGAACCAAAAACATGACGAAAGGGAGAAATAAGAAAACACTCCCAGCCCCCAACCCTGAGAACATTGATCCAGGAGAGGTAAATACAAAAGAGATTGAGGGCAGCAAAAATGCAACATCAAACACAGTGTTAGCGGACATAAAGGGATATCTTCAGGACCTCGTAAGTGGGACAAAAACTGAAATATTACTTCAAATTAAACAAGAGATAAGTAGATTAATAAAAGAAGGGCTGGGCACCTCTCAAGAAGACACAGACAGAAGAATGGAGGAACAAAAATGGAGAGAAAAATTTCAGGAAGAATTCAGGAAAAATCTAGAATCCATAAAACAGATTCAAAGAGATTATCAGGAAACTAAAGACTCCATAGAAAGCTGGCAAAATTGCTTGAAAGAAACCAAAGATAGACTATCAAAAATTGAACACAGGCTTGCAATGTGGGGTCATGAAAGGGAAGATCTCTTAAAAATAACAAGGGAGCAGGCAGTAAAGATATAAAGACTGGAAGATGACAAGAGGATCTATAACTTAAGAATAAAGTATGTGAATGAAGAAGCAGGAATCAAACCAGAGGAATTACAAA
>PVJX010047086.1:0-12022 GCA_004027295.1 Dolichotis patagonum | reverse complement strand
CTGAGGCTCCGGTAGTGATTCTGAAGCAGCCAGTCTGGCTTTCACCATTATGTGGGTGACACTTGACCCAAGCCTGGTATCCAGGATGCCTCTCTGCCCTACAGATCTGAGCCTGGCCTCTCCAGGGCAGCCTGTATTTCCTGTTTTTCAGTTGTTTTTCTATTCTCAGTGGTGATTCCAGGGAACGCAGGATTTGATCTGCTTGACTTTTTATACTCTCTGTGGGATTAGCAGGGACAATGTGACACAGTAACTCACTCAGGCATTCTTGTTTTTCATACATGTCTCCACATAGATTGTTCCATTTACTCACATTTTGTTCAAAGTCTTTACATAGGCATTCACTTTCCTTTTTCCACTGCATTCACTTTTTATGTTATCTGAATTGTATGAACAAAGAGATGCATGCTCAGTAGAAAAATTGCAAGAAATATAATGAGGACAAAATGTACAGTGGTGGGCAGATTTAAGTGACCCTAGAGAGGAGATCATCAGATATACTGGGACTGTATCAGCTAAAATGCATTGCCACCATCAGATTGAAAGTTTCAAGGAACAGTAAAACTTATGAGAAAGAGGTTAGCCTGAATTCAAATTCAGAGGCTGCATTGGAAGTGACACAGAATTTTCATCTTGGGAAAACATGGTAGGCAGTGTACCACACATTCAAGTGTGCTGGCTGAGCTGGCCCTCATGGTTGGCTACTACCTGGACCTTCAGGATGAGCTACCCAATGATGGATAGATAGAGACGGATACTAATTGCTCTTGCTCTTCCACTCTGCCAGTCACTCAGTCTTGACCAGGCCATCAAATTGCTACCATATGGCAATTGCCATCTGCAAGTCCAATAGGTTGGCCCTGGTCTTCCAGACCATAGCCCAAATCTGCCTGCTTCTGTAGCCTAATTACAATGACTATCTTTTCCCCTCCATGATAAATCCCTAATCATTCTCACAACTGTGCCTTTGCCTTTGCCAACCTTGCTGCAGCTTCCCTGAAAACCTCACCCTGAATCCCCCTTCTCACAGAGGGATGATACCATTCTCTACACCATCACAGGAATCATACTGCCAACATTTGTCCGCACCTCTTATAGCATCTTTTTGCCTCGCCCACTCCTTTCCAAGGCCCAGCTCCTGCTTCAAGATCTGGCCCAAAAAGCCCTCCTCATCTATTCCTCTTCCTCCTAGCTAGGCGGGTCATAGGGCCCTGGGCTCCATGTTTCCTCATTCTTGTTGTCTTTGATTCTCTCAGGACAAAATTCTCTACCTCCCACATGGGCACAGTGACTTGAACATTCTGGGTGCTGGATCTATAAAGAGATACATTTTCTTAGCACTTGTCACTGTGGCTGGGCTTGATAGCACAGATGTTGCTTGCTGAGATAATCACTTGGGTTAGACAAGTGGGAAATGAAGCACAGAAGGGACATTCATCATCACTGTTATTGTTGTCATATATTGGATACTTACACACAGTCATGGTGTCATCTGCTGCCACATGTATAGCCTCATTTAATCTTTACAACAGCTGCATGGAAGAGGACAGTGATTGCTATTACTTGTTTATAGATTGGGTCCATAGAGGAACAGAAGATGGCCCCAGAACACAGAATTTGTATAGGACAGAGCCAGGGCTGACTAGGCCTTCCTACCTAGTTTCAGCTTCCCTGCTAGAGAGATGGGAGATGTCCCAAGCAATGTGCTCAGAAGGCTCAGTCCTTAAAGCTCCCTTCTGTTATCTCCAGACTGGCAGCCTCCCTTCAAGGTAGGCTGTGATCTGACTTCCACCTCTCCTGCTCCTCAGAGCAGAGGCCACCAAATCATCAGTCCACCCACATGGCACCACATGCATCCCAAAGCTTCTTGGCTGTTGCTTGTCCTGGCACTGCTCCCACAGCTCAGAGTGTGGTGGGGCATGTATCCATCTTCACGTACATGCTTTCCACACATACAAACAAGTGCATACGCACACACATGCCAGGCCTGAATCTTCACAATCATGAGCACAGTGTACCAGGTCCATTGACTGTCTCACCAATCACCATAGTTGTCATTCATGCAACACCTACTTTGTGCTTCTTACCTATCATTTAAAGTGATACTCAGAGACAGTGTGGCTCACATTTTACAGGCAGGATACAAAGCTTGAGTGAGTCATGGATGCATCCAATACTGTACAGAAACCACATAACAGAGCTGAGAGTAAGGGTTAATCCAAACCTCCTATTTCACAGGAATGAATTTTTTCTGTGAGAGCACTGACAGCTGACTCATAACTGTCCTTAAATGTACACACTAAATACCTATATTTGTAGATATAAAAATGTGCTGGTATGCACTTATGCAGATGTTACTAGCACACATCACCCATGATTCATAACACATCTATTTACAAAAGCATGGATCCTTTGCTCTTTTGGGTTCCCACAGTCCTTTGTGGTTCTTCTCAATGCTGCCACTGTTTCTCTCTGGACTGGGCAGGTTCTAAGAACAAGAACTTCCCAGAACCCCTCACAGGGTCATGAATCTTGAAGTCACTAGTTGGTAGAATGAACATGTACATGCCTAAATGAAGTGGCTGTCTGAAATACTGAGATGTGGTAAGTCTCTGCCAACTGCCAACTGGAGTATCAAAGCAAAACCTTCTAGCATTTTGGAGCAAAAGCAATGCTGTCTTCACCAAGTCACCACTTTCCCTTTGAGAAGTAGCTCCTGGCACTTGACAATTAATTCAACAAAGTTAAAGTATCAAGTCTCAGTAGAAGTTTGAATGTCAAAGCACAGAGCCCCAAGTGACCATGCCACCTGAACCACCTATCCTGGAGTTGTACCTTATGGTCCAGAAAACCATAAAGTTGGCAGGTGAAGACAATTCCCTATCATCAGAGGGCAGAGCAGTTCCTAAGGCTAATGTTACAGGAGGCTCACCCTTCCTGTCACGTCTACTCCTACTACACTGCTTGCTCAGTCTCACTCATCCCTGGGACACTGGGAAGTTTTTGATAATCAGTCCCAAAGAAAAGCCTTGGATTAGAGCTGACAACATTGGGTGATAGGAAGAAACTGGAAGGGGAGCTGGGAGGTTACAGTCTCACTCAGTTATGACTCTGATAGTAATTAAGGAGCTTCTTTGAGGAGCTATGCATCTAGTTGACGTCTTTACCAATCATCAGAAAGGAACTGGGTCAGGTGCACTGATAAATAGCAATTAATTTAGACCAGATGGTCAGACCAGGAAGAAATGATTGTAGAAATGATCACAGTAATAATGTAATAAAATACTTAGTACACAGTACACATTCTATGGAAGGCACAGTACTAACCATCTTGCCTGCACATGTTTAGAAGTGAGCAGAACACTCAAAATGGACTGTGTAATGTGAACTACTTTGAAGATAACAATACGTAATATATTAGTGTTAATTTCCTTTAAAAATGGACTGTGTGAAAGTATCTATGCCCCATGTGAATGCTCACCCAGAGAACCCATGATGAGCTAGCTTGTGAAAATCTGTCAACTTCTTTCTCAAGATATCCTAATTAGTCATCAAAGAAAAATTGCAATAGTGGAAGGAATGCATGTTATATATGGGTTCAATATGGATTTATGTTCACATTTAACTTTTAAAGCACTTTATTTAGTTATTAACTTTGTACTAAATAAAAAAGATTTATATTTATTCTTCTTTATGTATAAAGCATAAACACACACAGCTATTAAATATATAGTGTACTTGTGGAAGTCAAACTTCACTGGTAGGGTACACAAGAAAAAAATGTCTAAAAGCTTTTTCTAGGGTGATAAAGAAGTAGAGAAATTGTTCAAGTGGTTCCACCGACTCCTAGACAAGGGGGAGATACATGATACAATCTAGAATTATTTGGGATTTAATTACTAATAAACTAATGGAAAGACTTCAAATTGTGGGAGTCCAGGCTGATAAAGATAAAAACAAGAACCAGAATTTGTTCAGATTTCTCCTGATACTCTCTCTTCCCAACTCCAACACTCTCCCACTTTCCAGAGATCAGATTTTTTATTTTCTTCCCTGTCCCATTTGCCTTCATGGCCCAACTCAGAAGTGAGAAGAGCCCATGCCTTGCTCTGTCACATTTGTGGCTTTGTAGGAAGAGGTAAGGAGCGCTGCAAGCCCACTGACCTGTGGAGGGAACATCAATGGGAGAGTTCTTCATGACGATTCAACCTTAACTCTATCAAGTAGTCTGAACCCAATTTTTATTAGAACCAGTTCCTGAGTTCCTCAACATTAATTCATTACCTCCTATCCCGTATCACCCCTTATGGCCTCCAGTTTTGACAGACATGACCTGGAAATCTAAGGGAGCATTTGGCATGGCACCCACTAGGAGCCCTTATTAAGAGTGCCAAAGCTGCCTTGGCTACCTGTGCTGGGTACTAGCCAGCCTCCTCAGGAGACAAAAGCCTGACCTTCAGTGGAAAAACTTGTTTCCAATAATGACCACCTCAGAAGTAAAAAGCAGGTCTCAATTCAGGATCAGACACAAGGAGCTAACTCTGAATAGAGCTTTTTAAAAAAAATCCTGTTTCCTAAACAAAATTTTTTTTCTTCTGTTACTTATGGTTTATGGGTGGGAAGAGGTGGCCATTACAAAGATTCCATTGTCCTTGGGATTGGCTTAGTGATTCAGAGCCTGAAACTAGAGGGGTTAGACATGGTGAGGGCTTCTTGGAAAGGTTCAGATTGTATCCGCCAATACAGGGAGTCTTGATATCCTAAGTGCCCTGTCTGTTAGCTTGGAAAAATACAACCTTCAACCATAGGAGAGGACTTTTATACCTGGCTCATAGTGCTTCCCTCCTCTCCAGCATTCTCCACCATCCAGGTGATATGACTATCTACATGGATAATTTGATATCTATCTCCACAAGCCATTGATCTCTCATCTGCAGGAGCTATCATCTTCTCTCCCCTTCAACCACACACCCTATGAACTTAATGGATTGCAAAGCCTTCTGCTGTCCTAAACACAAAGATACTGCTGTCTAATCCTCAGTTCAACCTTTTTTCTCAACACCCCTCCCTAGACACCTAGAATACCACAAAACATACAGTAGTCACTAGGTTTACTTAACGTTATGCCCCCATTCATGGACTTGAGACATTTCCAGATCCCTAGTGCTCCTCAGTCTATCTCACATTCTCCTCAGCCTATTTCTCAATGTCTGCTAATGTCCCACAGTCCAACTCTCTTACCCCTTTGCAGAGCTACTATATGTCAAGCACTGAGGACACAATAGTGGAGATCTAAACTCACTTTCACTGCACTTGGTCCTGTGTCCTTACTCCAAATCCAAATAGCACAACCCAAATCTTGGAATAAACCAATAGTATGTCCCTGGTTCCTATACACAGATTACAGAGCACTGTGCCACTTTCTCCCCAAATCAGTGGCTATATCCTATACTGGGGCCTCCTACCTGCTCATCATCCTTCCACATTCCCTTATCTAAGTCCTATTTACACATTATTCTTCTCCCAGGCACTCCTACAAATCATTCCCTCTCAATCCTTCAGAGACCGGGATATAAGAGTCAGTATTTAACTCCCCTCTCTTCACTGGCTCCTAGGCTATGTTGCTCTTCTTTGTCAAGAAAATGACTCCTTATCCTTGCATCTATCTTTAGCTATCTCTTTTCTGCTTCACTCAAATTTTTCAGAAGGAATCTATACATCATGTGCAGTCTCCTCTACCTCTGCTGTTTCAGACTTGCCCACTTCAGTCCTCTGTGCGTACAATCCCTAAGACTCTACCCTAGAGAAATCCTATCTACCTAATAAACTAGAGATGGAACCAACTTCTTACAGGGAGATGTGCTGATCCTGTTCCCAGAAATCCAGTGTCACCACAAACTAAGCATAGACTGAGATGGACACTTTCCACTTTCTTTTAAAATGTGATGACAAAATGTTACAACCCATCCCCTAAAAATGCAATAAACTCAGAAACAGCAAATAGATTTAATGCAGTGTCAACTCCAATTGATTGATAGTGGCTGCCTAGAATGCTGTTTTGAGTAAGTTTCTGAGGGTACACCTTAGTGAAGAGAAAGACTGCTATGATTAAGGATATCTGCAAACACATATTAAAAAATCAAAGTCAATTGATAGCCACCAAACAGGAAGGAATAAATGCCAGAAGCAGTGTCTTTGTATACTCTCCATATAATTTTCTACCCTGGGTTTCAGCTTTTCATCCTATCCTCATAAGCTCCAGCTGCCTCCACTGAAACCATGGCAGATACCTGAAATCTCATTTATAGGAGAAACCACAGGCACCAGAGCTGTCACTGGTACTGGCACCAGCTCCACCAAGGCCAGCAAAAAGCCCAAATGTTAGAGTGGCAGTCAAGCTGGCATTGGTACTAAAGCCACTGCTGGCACTAGCACCAGTGGTACCGGTACCAGTACTGGCACTGGCACTGGAATTAGCACCACTACTCTCTTGGGCTTTGGCTTTATCTTCAGCCCCTGCCTGGATCCGGGCTTTGGCCCAGGGTCCAATATCAGCTTCATCCCAGTTGCAGGGCCCAGCAGCATTCTCAGAGCCGAGCCCAATGCCCATTCTTGCTCTGATCTCAGCTCTCGCCTTGGCTTCAGCAGCAGCCTCAGCTGCAGCCTTCAAATCTGCTTCCATCGCCTCTCGGTACTGAGCTGCCCATTCCTTGGGATCCTTCTTTTGTACCTGAAATGGTAATAACAGCCACTTAAAGGATCATAATCAAAGGATTAAGTACCTACTATATGCCGGGCACCATGCTACATGCTATATGTAATAATAATATTCTAAGTAATAACAGTAATTCTGTGCCTCATAATCCATCCCTGTACTGATACTTTATTAGTTACATGATTTGAACTCATCATCTACATTGGGTCTGTTTTTTTATATGCAATAGGGCAATGCCATATGAAGTGGAAAGACTACATGATTCATACAAATGCCTGTCACAACATTTGGCACTAACAGAGGCTTCAGAATGTTCAAATATGAACTGCAGGCATCTCTGCACACAACCTGACCAGTCAGGTGTACCCCATACTCTTGATATTCCAAGATGAGGCACCTCTTCAATTACCTTGCAGGCAAACTTGAGGACTTTCATTTTGCTGGTCTCATAGTAGGAACGTAAGCCCCAGAAGAACTCATACTCAGGGGGATTGCTGTTGGGGACTCTAGCATAGTCCAGGTACCTTGAAAAATAGAAATTTAAAGTCTTTACTTCTAAAACTGCCAGTGACTCATCCATGAATACACTGGACAGGCTCAAAATGTCCACCTCTCTCACTAAATGCTATAGCCTTCCCCCCATTACTGAGCCTTGTCCCATTGGTACTATCCAGAAAACATGTGGACATATATGGAATAAATGTGTAGGACACTTGCTCAAGGGAAGCCACAAGTGTTGTGCCCCTCTTTACAATGACCCTATATTCCTGTTGGGTGTGTTTTAAACAGAGGAGTCATTCTTCAGGCCACCTGCTGAGCATACCCCATGGCAAGGGTTCCTAGGGAGGGTGGGCCAAGCTTTGAGCATGATCCCCTACAGAAAATGAAAGACTATAAAGGAACAACTGTCAATCAGAAGCAGCATGTTCTATGCCAATACCTGACCATATGCAGTATGTGTGTGCATGTATGTGTGTATTTCTGTGTCTGTCTGTGATTGTGTCAGTGCTTTATGCTTTCTCCATGATGAACAGAGTCAAGAGAGCTGGACTCCAGGCCTAAATGAGCCATTTAGCAGCTGTAGGCCAGCTCAAACATACTCCTCAAGCCCCAAGTTCTTCAACTGTAAAAGGTGGGTGGGATAACATTCTGATGAATAGTTATGGAACCAAATGAGATGTACAAGTCAAATCCCCAGCATGGCTGTGTGAAGCTACCATTCTAGGGTATTTTTTGATAGAAACTGATTTCTATAAATCCTTGTTTAAAAGCACAATAAGAACCAAGTTATTGAATCTGTGTAACCCTGAGCAAATAATTTCACTTTTCTGCCTGTTTCTACATATGTATGTAGCTAGTGATGACAATTTCTCTTGCACAGTTGTTCTAAAGATACATGAGAGTCCATGTAAGAAATCAGTAAACATGAAGCCCATTCTGTATCACTGCCCTGAGAAATAACCTAGCACCTGCATACCTGTACCCACAAATACACTTGTGTACCCATACCCATAAGCATTCATGTACTATGGCTTTATCACTCAGTTCTGAAATAGGAAAAGTGCATGGAATATATCAAAGGCACTTACTTCTGTTTCACAAACTCATCAGTAATGAGCTTTTTCACATCCCCAAAGAGCGAGTGATGTATCCTGAGAGGAGAGGGGAAAAAAACAAGTAAATAAGTAAATACAATTAGGAATGTGGCACTGCCCAGACATAGCAAAAACACTTCCAAGATGCAAAAGAGGTTTCAGCAGAGGGAATGCTCCAAAGAAGTTCAAGAGACAATGAGAAGAGGAGCAGAGCTCAAGACCATTTCCCTATCCACCCAGGTCAGAACTCGGGGGCCTCTACCCAGCCCAGCAACCCCGCCTGCTCCACCAGACCACCAGGTTGATGCAATCCTGGGACTGTCCTTTCTAGTCAAAGAACACCAAGTGATGAGAGAGCCCAATCATACCCAGGGCGCAGCCCCAACTTTCGTAGCACCTCCCAGATGACAGCTGCAAGGGGAGGCAAGAGAAGATGGGAATAGAAAATGAGCATGTGGAATTCAGACCATGGCCACCCATTTGTCTGCACACCCTCACTGGACTGATTTCCACTCACCCTCACTGGACCGATTTCCATTCATGAAGATGATGCTAAGAAGCACCATAAGAAGACCCAGCTTGGGTGAGTCCTTGGTCCTAATGAAATAATAGGACAGAAAATTTGTTGAGGAGCCATCTTCAAGACATACCAGCCAGCTCACTTGCCTAGCATCTCCCAGATACCTCAGATGTGAGAAAATTCTGCCCAGTCTATGCTTCAAACTCTATGTGAGCTCAGGCAAGGTACATAAGTATCATCAGCTACTGTCTCATCAGTAAGATGGAAAAAAATTCACATCCTATTGCATCCCCATGTTGCCAACAAGATGGAAGAATGCCTGTCTAATATAACATGCTCCAGTAACACACCTACCCTTTGAACCTCATGATCCAATCACATCAGGAAGCCTTCCCTTGAGAACCACTCTACCAATGACAGGCCTCAGTAGGAAGAGATAGGTACCAACAGATCTGCTTTCCAGAGAAACTTCAGGATACACAGCAAACCAGACAACAGGAATATCCTATTCCAAGTCTTTGCACCCTTCAGTCAATAATAATCAGGCACTACTACTGTACGCAGGGTACAATTATTTGGGAGGCTTAGAAAGAGCCTTTTTAGGCCCTCTTTCCTGATTCTGTAATGGGATGTTAGGAAGGGGCAGGGTAGTATCATGAAAATAGAAATCCCTCTCCCACCCCAGCCTTCTTCCAGCTTACGTTCCCAGTATGCCTGCATCGGTGGGCTCTAAGGTGCTAAGAAGAATGTATAAATGATCATTCTTATCAATTTCCTTCAACTGAATTCCAAATACCTGTGAGTGGGGAGAATAATATGTAAGATCACAAAATTCAGCTTTTCAAGCATCCTAAAGCATGCAAAGCACATACTCGGCATACAATAAACATGCAAGAAATGTACTATTGTTATCAACATCATCTTTGAGATTACTGGGAATCTAGGGAGACAGAAAGGTGAGCATGTGAATATATAACAGGAGGTGTCCAACAGCAGACAGAAGCCAAGACTAATTTAGGTGGCTTGAGTCCTGGTTATGCTCTATGTGACCCATGGCCGGTCTATGCCCCTCCCTGGGCCACTGTCTGCCCATCTGCACAGTGATAAGACTCTATTATTAAGTCTCTTTGATCCCCCCAGAAGGACCATTGTACACATTTGTTCCATTCAATGTTTTCCCAATGTATCCACCCCCAGGGCTGCCCCTTCACCTTCTCCAAGGAATAGCCTGCTCGTTCAATGATTTCAGGGTACACATCAGTATATTCTTTGATGATGTCCTTCAGCATGTCTGCAAGGGGAAAGTGTTGCAAGCACCTGGGTTGAAGAGTTGCCAGGTGGCCCTCATGCCCAAGCTACAGACGCTTTGTCAACCATGCCATTGGTGACTTAGCTAGGTTCTGGGCTTATCAATACAGATGCTAGCACTACCGAACTAGAATTCTGGGAGAAGAAAAGTGGGACTATAAGAGTGAGAGATCCCCCTAGTACATAGGAGAATGGGCAATGTAAGGCAGAGCTCAGGGAAGGGGAAAGGTTGGTAGGACTTTACCTGAACGCTTGATGGGAATCTTTGTCTGGTCTTTAGCCAGTAAGTACTTCACCAAATCATTGGCCTGGGACAAGAAGATAATATGAAAAAAAGAAAATCTGAGAAGATGGCAGAGAAGGGGGCTGGCAAGAGAGTGGGAAAGACAAGATGAAAAGGATTGTACTCTTACCCTTCCTTGCAAAAGGGCCACATCTCGAGGTGGTGGCGTTTTGGGTTCTTGGGATGACTGGAGCTTGGCAGCTCTACGGCGAGCCTTGCCCCTACGAGCTTTAGGTGACCTCAGGGAAAGCAAAGCTCTCCGGGCCCAAGCAGCCAATCGGGTCCTTGATGCCCTGCGGGCCCAAAAGGCTATGGGCCCTCTTGAAGCCCTTTTGGCCATTGAGGCCATTAGTGCCTTTGAGACCCTTCGACCACCTGTGATTCCAGAAGTCTGACTCTGATCACTGCTGCCATCATCCTCTCCTTCCAGATGCTTCACCTGCATCAACAAATATGAAGCCAACATTATCAGGTAAAACAGGTGATCATTCTTCCTTATCCTCTCTCTTCCAAGAAGTAGCCTCTAATCCTGCTCCTATAGTAACAGCTTAACTAGCTAAACATAGGTCATGCAGAGTAATGGATTTATTTCTCATTGATTTCCCCTCCAGGGTGTCATCCTCCCAGTTCACCAGGGACCTAGAGCTTTTCCTCTTTCTATGTCTACCACTTTCTCTGTACCATCCTGGACAAGTCACCTTTCTGGGACTCAGTATCCTTCTCCATTAAACAAAGACTGTAAGATTCACATTTAATATTTAACAATATAACTTGTGTGAATGTGCCTAGGTCAAGGGCTGACACATGGGCAGCTACCATATAAATATAAATTGCATTACATTAAGATTGTAGGTATGTGTACTATTGTCTCATTTGCCCACCAGTCTGTGAGCTCCCTGAAGTCAGGAATCATACATATTCTTTTCAGTATCCTATATGCCTTGATGAGTGAAGGGAATCTTCCTAAATGTTTGTAGAATAAATAACCAAGTAAAAGAAGAGGAATGAAAAGGCATGGATAGTGACTCCAGAGGTCTTACCTTTCGGGCTTTCTTGACCTTGATCTTGGACTGAGTATCCTGATTCTCCTGAGCCTGGGCAGCTGCACCCTCATGCTCAGGTTCATCTGCTTGAGCCTGAGAAGCAGCAGCCTCAATCTCTGAAGTCTTTGTATTTACCTTCATATCAGCCACACAGCTGACCTTTTTGGTCTCAGGAGCAGGCATTGTCACAGCCTGCAAATCAGTATTCTGTATCTTGGTGTCAGCTGCTGGACTCTTGTTTTCAGCTGTCAGAACCTGAGTATCAGTGAGCTGTTTGACAGGTATGGACTGGATGGCAGGTACCTCCTGAGATTTTGGGGCCTTTGAGACCTTCATGGCCTTCAAGACCCCTAAGGGTTTTGAGACTTTTGCAGTCTCTGAGATCTCTGGTACCTTTGAGGACTTTGGTGTCTCTGAGACCTCCAAGTTCTGAGTCACTATTAACAGGGTCTGCATCACTGAGCCACTATCCTTTTCTGAAGCTTTGGCCTGCAAGAGGAAGGAAGAAAACTCACTGACCTCTCCACACCAAACTAGGCAAATAGTTCCAATATTAAA
>PVJX010047085.1:0-12024 GCA_004027295.1 Dolichotis patagonum | reverse complement strand
CTATAATCATTTTAGCTTATAATTAGGTCAACTTGAAAAGATTCGAAAAGCATTTATTAGCGCCTGGCAGTCATAGTTCTATTTTCCAATGTAAAAAGTAAGTTAAATCTCCTCCATTCCTGAGTTCTGTGCTCCATGATATAAATTCAAAGGCAGAGCCTGGACTGTGGCAATTGTCACCAACCTGGTGCTAAGCTTTACCAAGAATAAAGTGTTTAAGACCTCTGTGCAACTGAACCAATCCACTGGAACACCTTTGATCCTAGGTACAAAGGAGATGATAAAATCATGAGGCCAGGAACTATCACTTGAGGTTCAAATGGTAAGGCAGGGCTTCAAGAGACTCTGGGGACAAAGCAAGCTGGGAAAATGTTTTAAAAGATTTTTTTTTTTTTTTGGTTTTAAGTCAAACTGAGGTCTGTTTGTTCCTTTGAAAGAATACTCTGGGCTGGGGATTTAGCTTAGCAGAGTAAGCGCCTGCCTGGCAAGCACAAGGTCGTGAGTTTGAACCTTGGTACAAAAAAAACCTTAAAAATTTCTTAGCAATCACTAAAACTTATTTCAGGAACCCAGGTTTGCCGCTAATTAACATTTTATTATATTTAATTAGGAACAGGTAAGGACATGTATAAGCTTGGTATTTATGTTCAAACGAAGTATCGACACACCAGAGCGGACTAAACACTACTGCCCCAAGTTATGCGCAAACCACAGTCTTTCAGAGGTTTCATACTGTGAAGGACAGCATTTTGCTTTTATGAGATTAGTTATCTAGAAAAGTGGCTAAGAGAGGCTATGGTAGTTGGCTTCACAGAAAACTAAAACCCACAATCTTTTAAATGTATGCTGCAAAATATGCAATGCAATCAGAGGGCAGGAAATCCTGGGTATCATAGGACCAATGCTTTACATTTGAAAGACTCTAACCAGAATTCGAAACGATTAAATAGTTCCTTGTGAGGGAAAAAAATCAAGGCCATACATCGAGATAATATCCCCAAAGCAGCATTTATTTACCCTTTGAATTCCAAAACATTTATTTTAGAAGTCTGGCATTTCATAATCACCCATTTTGATAGACATGGGCTGACACACATGGTGCTGTCAGGATACACAAGGACAATAGCCAAAGAGCTACAAAAAAAATAAAATAAAATCCATGATTCTTAAACAATCGCAACCAAAAAAAATTGTACGTATCAAAACTTTAGATGCATTGCATTGAAAAGACCTGTGCACGTCATAATTTAAAGAGGCAACACAAGGTGCTACTGAAACCTCACATTAAACAGTTTATTATAAAGCTGATGGAAAGGAACAAGTTGTCTCTCTGTATCAGCTTCCCTTAAGTTTTCCATTAGCTGAGGAAACAGGTGGGAGGGTTGAATTCATTTTTGCATGCACAAGATGTACTGCTTAACAAAACACTATCAGCTTGTTTTAAATATCAACCATAGCCTATGTGGCTAATTCTTTCTAAACTTCCCAATTACTTTCACCTGGATTTGCCATAGATCAACAGGCATAGCAAAATGCTTCACTTAGAACACACTTCTCTGCACAATTCAGAAAGGGAGCTCTTGTGGGCTCAAAGTAACCACCAGTCCAGCAATGCCCATAAATGTTTATCTGAAACTGCTTCCCAAGGGACAGGAGAGCAGATCTGAATAGCTGTGCTGCCAATACAGATAGGTTTAGCACTAGATATTTAGTGATTGTGGCAAGGAAGAATTGGTGATGATGGGGGTGGTGGGTGAAGGATGGGCCGGGGACCCAAAAGATCTTCAATTGCCTTCTCCTGCTTCTTCATCCTGCTGGTCACTTGTCCAGAGGGTAAGGTTGTCTCGCAGCAACTGCATGATGAGTGTGGAGTCCTTATAGGAATCCTCATTTAATGTGTCCAGCTCAGCTATGGCATCATCAAAGGCTTGTTTGGCTAACAGGCAAGCCTGCTCAGGTGCATTCTGGATCTCATAGTAGAACACAGAGAAGTTGAGGGCCAGGCCCAGCCGAATGGGATGTGTTGGCTGCATGTGCTCTTTGCTGATTTCAAAAGCTTCCTTGTAGGCTGCCTCAGATGCTTCAACCACACTATTTTTCTTCTCTCCAGAAGCTACCTCTGCCAAGTAGCGGTAGTAATCACCTTTCATTTTCAGATAGAACACCTTGCTCTCATACTGGAAATCATTGCAGTTCTTGATGAGGAACTTGTCGAGCAGAGCCAGGACATCATTGCAAACTGTCTCCAGCTCCTTCTCAATCTTCTCCCGGTAAGCTTTAACTTTCTCCAATTTCTTTTCATTTCCATCAGCCATGGTTTTCTGCTCAATACTGCTAATGACCCTCCAGGAAGATCGCCTGGCACCAACCACATTCTTGTAGGCCACAGAGAGGAGATTTCGATCTTCATTGGAAAGAGGTTCATTCAGCTCTGTCACCTGCAGAACCCCAAAGAGATAAACATTGAGAGCTAAGTCTGAAAACCTCAGAAATCCTCTCTTCAACATAATCAACAATCTTTCTCAAGAACAAGATTATAGACAAGCCATTTTGGAGAATAAAAGCCACTGTGGACAAAACCAATAAAGATATGTACTCTACGTGAAGAAAACTATAGTATAACTATTGCAACTCAAAACACAAAGTGACAGAGCCTTAGGATATTCATAATTCAAGTCTTACATAAGACATGGCTTTATTTTGGTAGAATAATTAAGTATGATCATGCAAAGACTCTATGATGGTAGTACACGATGGTAAGACCTTTGCCTTTTGTGGTTATTCTCCACAAATGCTCCCAGCTCTACCCCAGATCAAAACGGACAATGCGTTAGTAACTGTAAATGCCACCAGCCTCAGCTGAAACAAAGCAAAGCTACTCAGCGTCATATTTACTCCGACTTACACCATGGGAACACCTGACTGGCCCCTGGAGTTTGGAAGCACTACTGATTTCAAACAGAAGGATGAACTTTCACTTATGGTTTATTTCCCTGGATTTTACATAAAGCCAACTCCACATGAATCAGCTATCCAATTAGTATAAAAAGCATTAAACTCTGCTGTAGGTTAAACTGCGAACTTCTACAGAGGGCAAGATTTTGAGACACATAGATACACTCACACACAGAACCATCTGTGACAAAGGAGGCAGAGACTGAAATGATGAAGCCTCTATAAGGCAACACCAAGAATGGCCAGTAAGCACCAGAAGCTAAGAGAAAGTAAGGGTTAAGGTTCTCCCGTAGGGTCCTTAGTGGAAGCATGGCCATTTCAGAACTGTGAGAGAATATATTTCTGTTGCTTTAAGCCACTCCATTGCGGTACTTTGTTCAGCATCCCAAGAAAACTAACATTTAAAATCAGAAAGCGAGCTGGGGATTTAGTTCAGTGGCTTAAGTGCCTGCCTGGCAAGCACAAGGTTGTGAGTTCGATCCCTGGTACCAAAAAAATAATAAAATAAAATCAGAAAGCTCTGATTTGGTGCCCAGCATAATCACTATCATGCTTAATGTAGGACATTTCGCAGCCCCTCAAAAGAGCCTATATCTTCTTCAAAGCAGAAAGATGTCTTATTATGATTTACTGGGAAAGGTGTATAATTTTAAAAGAAAAGGAAAGTGGGGGGGATAAACCACTTAGGAAACCATAAAAAATGGTATTAATACTTAAATCAAACTTTAAGAATGAAACCTAAACCAACAGAAGGAAAATGTTTCAATTTCAGTGGCGAAAATTGTCAATGCCAAATTCAAATAACATCCTTAAAATAGATTAAGAAGAATAAGCAATAAGCATTCAAAAACTTTAAATAATAATGGCTTATTCAAAAAATTAGTGGTTTTAAAAAATAAATGTAATCATTATAAAAATGAGAAAACTTGTTAAAAGTTCTTACAAAGTAAAATGCATTGTCTATGTGGCCCTCCTCCCTCCAATCCCTAGACAAAATAGGACCAATTCTTTTGCCTGTACTAATCAACCAAAATCCACTTCCTTCTTCACTATGGTCTTTACCATGTTTCCCCAAAAATAAGACCTAGCTGGAAAATAATCAGCCTTGAAAACTAGAGAAAAAATGCCAGCATCAATCAACCTATCCTGAATGGCCATCATCAATAAATTAAATAATAAAAACACTATATTTAAATATACCAAATTATTTCTTAGTTAAGCTCTGGCTTAACTTCTAAGAACAATATTTGCTTGCTTAGTTATATTAGTCACCCTCAGCTGACGCTGATAATGATTCACTCAGACTGGCTGGCAACCAGATGTTGTTACATAAACACTAATACTCCTAGTAACTGTAAATGATTTTTCTAGTGTAGATGTCATTATAAATATTGCCCAGTAGCCTTTTTTGGCAATTTATTCCAGATGAAGGAAGACTATGCTAATATGAACTCCTGAAACTCACAATTACACCTTTAACGGATCAACCTCATGTCTTACCATACCCTTTATCAGTACTCAGGAAAAAGTCTTGGGTCTAGAAGCCTTGGGGATCGTTTGGGTTGATCATCTGTATTTTACTTCTTATGCCTAGAAAAGCTGTGATTTGTTTGAGGTCACACTACTAGCTAAGACTAAATTCAAAATGGTATCTAAACTAAGACAGTATCTCAGTGTTGTTTTAACTTGCATTTCTCTAATGGCAGGTGATGTTAAAACATTTTTTCATTTATGTGTTAGTCCTGTTCAATACAGTATTTTTAATACTCGTAGATCATAATTCAGTTAACAAAAGAAACTTATGAAATGTTTATTACTTGACTGAATTTTCCCCAGATTGTAAAAGTATTGCGCCCCCACTCTACCCCACCCCCACCCCCTGCCAAAATCAAGAGCCATCAAAAGCCACAAAAGAGATGTAGTTTTTCTTGACTGGTGATACTTACTTTAAATAATCTCCATTAATGTGGGTTAAAACTAAAATACAGGAGCCAAAAGAACAAAAAGTTCTATTTTCTTCTAAGAGAAGCAGACATTGGAGGCAACATAACATATGAGAAGAGCCATGATACACTGGCTAGTCCCAACTATGCCACATACTCAATCAGCTGGATGATCACCTGCAGAACTTAAGATACCTTATCTCTACAATCACAGATTTCCAAACAGTTTCATGAATTGACCTCAGGATTTTAGATTTGCCAGGCAGACACTGCACCACTGAGCTAAATCCCCGGCCACCAGTTTCTATTCAGGAATACAAAACAAAGATAGAATTTGAGATAGCAGAGACCTGTACCAGGATACTCAACCTTCCTTTCTCTCCCAAAACCAGTGCTAAACATTCATTCTGACCAACTTCAGCTGCTGTGAGTAGCCATGTTCAGCACTAGGTCTGCAGGACTATTATCAGTCACCTTTAAGGGGCTGCCCCCGTCCTCCATCTGCTCCCAGCCTCTGGTTTGTTGCCTTCCTCATTTAATCCTACTTACCCCTTACCATTACAGAAAACCTTAAACTGACTGACCCTTCCCATTTTTAAAAGATACCCCTCCCCACTTCTTTTAAGGACTGGACATACTGCTGGCCATTTTATTTTTGCAGTACTGGAAAGTAAACCTAAGACTTTCACATACAGGTACAACCCCAAGCCTTTTTTTTTTTAAGTTTTGAGTCAACTGTCCAAGTTGGGATTGATTTGCAATCCACCTGCCTCAACTTCCCAGAGTGCTGGGATTGCAGGCATGTATACCACCACTCTGCTAGCTAAGCTAAAATACACTCCTGGTTTTCAGGACTATGTCATTTTGCCAGTATCTTTACCATACAGCCTTCAGCTGTACCAAATTTTTACCCTGGGATACCTGCTTCACTCATTTTCTCTGCTCTGGGACTGTATAGCATTACTAAAGGTCACAAATAACCTAGCCTGTTGCCAATTCATTTATCTTCCTAAGACACCATTTGCTTACTCAAAAGTCCCTGGGGGCCTCCTCCCACTACTCAAGGCAATAAACTGTGTGAGTAAAAATAGACCCACTGCCAAAAATAGAACAGTGACTATTTAGGAAAATCTGAAGTTCTTTATCCGGTAAACATCCAACATCAAAATACTGAGCAAAGAAAAATGCCACCAGAGACAGTCATATTGTCAACTAGGGGTAATGTTTCTTGTTCTGGAGAGCTCGCCTACCCTTCATAGCTACACACACCCACACATACTACTGCCCCATCCTTTAGTTACCCACACCCACATGCTATCAACTGGTTTTTGATATGAATTTATAACAGAAGAAAACAATTCTTGGGCCGGGGATTTAGCTCAGTGGCTTAAGCGCCTGCCTAGCAAGCGTGAGGTCGTGAGTTCGATCCCTGGTACCAAAAAAAAAAAAAAAGAAAACAATTCTTGTGAACAATTACACCACATCATAAAAGTCTTTTTTGGCAAAACCCTGTGTATATTAAAAAAAAAAAAGTAAACCAGATATAGTGGTACACACCTATAATCTCAGCTACTTAAGACACTAAGGCTGGGGACATCTAAATCTGAGATAAGCCTGAGCAATTTAGCGAAACACTGTATCAAAAAAATTTTTTATTTTTTTCAAAAGGGCTGGAGGGCCAGGGATTTGGCTCAGGGGTTTAAGCACCTGTCTGACAAGAGCGAGGTCATGAGTTCTATCCCTGGTATACCCCCCCCGCCCCCCCATAAAAAATCAAAGAGAAAAAAAAGGGCTAGAGATGTAGCTCAATGCAAAAGCCATGGGTTCAGTTCCCAACAGAGCTGAAGACATAGCTGAGAAGTAAGAGTACCATACGTTGTTACCAGTACTAGGAATGGATGCTTTTTTGGCTAATTCTTTTCCAAATGCATGCCTAGGAAGTGAGGATCTCGCCTGGCCCAAGCCAGCAGACCACCCACTACAGGCCTACCTGCAAAAACATCACCAGCCAAGGCCAGATGTGCCCCTTATACTCACCAGGGCTGCAATTCTATTTGTCCACAAGACAGAATAAACTTCAGGCTCAGAACAGCCAAGCTCAAGCCACTCTTAAGTTTAATGTTAATGAAATGAAACAGTTACTCTTGTATTATTAAGAAACTTTTGAGAGTCTCACTAATTTGACCAGGCTGGCCTCAAACCCATGATCCCTCTAGCTCAGTTTCCCACATAGCTGGAATTACAGATGAGGGCCAATGTACCTTTAGATTGTTTCCTAATCAAGCTTGACAAAATGGCTTATATTCAAAGAATAAAAATGTTTCATAGGCCTCCTCTGTGTTAAGTAACTGTGATTGAAGTATTAATGATGACAAGGATTAATACTGTATGGCAGAATATAAACTATAAGCATTATCCCTTAACCTCATGGAACATTTCACACAGTGATTAAAGTGAAAGCTCTGAATTCAACAGTTCTGATCTTAGCTTCACAACTGACTAGCTGTTTGACCCTGACATAAACAATTCCTGTACATCTCATTTGTAAAATGGAGCTACTAACAGTACCTATCTAAAACTGTTATAAAGATTATAAACAGGAGCCAGGGGTGTAGTAATACAACATGTGCCCAGCATACACTAAATTCAATCACCAACATACACACAAAAAAAGATTAAATAAGAAATGTGCACATGGGTTAACAGCTAACATTTACTAGATATCTAAGAAGTAAAATGATACAGTTCATAAACTTGCTGTAATATGGAAAACACTGGGGGTACCCCCCCAAAACCATATTTCTGTAGAAATGTAACACTATAGTCTACCACTAATATAAAATCTTAAAGATGAGGAACATACATTTTTGGTTTAAGAAGTATATAGTGGGGACCTTGGCTGTTGGAGCTCTTTTAGGGATGATTTAGATGAGGTCACAGCTCCCATTTCAGGGCAGCAAACCTATATGTCTGTTGCCACCTGAAGTACTTTTTTTCTGTAGTACTGGTAGTAGAACCCTAAGGCCTCAAGCATGCTAGGCAAGCACCCTACAGGCAAGTGACAACCCAAGTCCAGAGTATCTTTTAATTTGGTTGAACTATTACAATAATAATCCGGGGCCTTTTTCCTTCCCTTAGCTCATATATATCAAAGAGGTAATTACGGTTTTTTTTTTTTCTTTTTCTTTTGAGACAGGGTAGTATGTAGTTTAGGCTGGCATCACACTCTGAGCAACCCTGCTGCCTCAGCCTCCCAAGTACTGGGATTACAGGCATGCGCCACCACGCCCGACAATAATTACATTTTAAACCACCAGTTAATAAAAAACAGGGTTCCTTAGTTTTTATGCATTTCAAACAATAGTACGGTAATAATGTGGTTTTAAGATTTCATACAAATCATAATTTTGCTATACCTCAAAAATCATCCTTAAAATTCACAAGGATGAATTTGTGATTCTGTCTCACTCTGGGCCACTCAAGTGTTCTCCTTTTACATACCACCTGCTCATTTCCCCACCTCCCACCATCTCACAGCTGTTGGAATAAGAACCTTTTGCCACTGCTTGGACCAAGTGTCTCTTCCTAGCAGACTCAATTCCTTAACTACAGTTTTGTTTCCTGCACTTAAAGATTTCTAGATATTCTTCAACTCCTTCAAACATTTCTACACAGCAGTGTTAAAACAAACCATACTATCCCACATTTTACATTTTTTTAACTTTGCAATTACTGCCTATGTTTTAACATAAATGACAAATGACTTATAGTAGTAAGAGACACAACTAAATGTCTACCCATGAATATCACTGAGAATCTGGTTACTTCCTCTTTTTTCTTAAAATTACTTCGGTCTCATTCTCCATCCTCCTGCCTCTAGTGCTGGAATTACTAGTATATGCCACCATGTCCAGCCAATTAATTATTTCATGGTTCTTACAAGATGGTGCTACATCCATTTTTCAGACGTGTAATCATTCAATGGTTGATCTAGAAAGAACTTGGGGTCTATAACTGTTCATTATGTTTCCAGGTATGGTACTATGTGTAAGTGTGAAGACACTTCATTAAATTTCTCTTCAGAGACATTTCTTAGAAGGGTGTGGTGGCACATGCAGATAATCCCAGCATCCCAGGAGGCTGAGGCATGAGGACAAGTTTAAGCCTAGCCGGAGAAAACTAAAGAGATACTGTCTCAAAAAAATATAAAATGGGCTGGGGATATAACAGTGCAAAGACTTGGGTTCATCTCAAAAGAAAGGAAGGGAGGGAGGGAAGGAGGGAAAGAAAGATGGGGGGGAGAGAAAGAAAGAAAATTTATTTCCTGCCTCTTCAAATCATGGGGTGAAGCATGGAATTGTAGTTTTCAACTGATCTGAGGCAGCACCACTATTTCTAATAGGCATCATTTTTCTTAAGGCTTACCAATACTGTCCTCCAGGTGACGCTGGTATATTAAGAAACATCAATCATTAAAGACAGACAATATTATTAGGTGACCAATTATAAAGACAATAGAAACATGTTAGGAGATTAAAGGAAGAAATGACTCGTTAGTAACATCAGCATTCCTTGTTTTATAGTCTGAGGACCTGAAGCCAAGAGAGATTTAAGTTTCAAGGTCACAAAGCCATAGCATCAAATCATCCACTCACTCAAGTGCTCTGCTCCACCTTCCCATGAGCGGTCTACTCACCTGACAATCCACCATCCTGAAGAAAGTCCACATGAACCCAGAGGTTCAATATTCCTAAAAGTCCTAATTTTAAGGTACATGATAATACAATAAAATGGAGACAGAGTGATCCCAGTAATATTAAGAATTTTAATGTATAAACACCAATTTAACAGAGAACATAAGAAAATTATGTTTACTAATAAATATATTCCATTTAGATGACAAAAATATTTAACATATGACAGGTATACTGACAATAAAAAAAGTTCTTACTTTTTAATAGGAGTTAACCTGGAATGGTTTATACAGTTCTGATGACAGTTAAAGGCTAGAATTTTCAATGTTGGATAGCTTTCCCAACTCATTAATCATTTCAGATTATGGATTGTTAATGAACACACTGAAGGGTCCATTATTTCACAAAATGCTACCTTAATGCCTCACAGAAAATCTGAGGACATCTTCCTTTAAGCCCCATCCCCTCTTTCTTTTCACTATCTTTATTCCCCAAAAGGCTCCCTAACACTGCAGCCTTCAAGTCCCACTCACAGGATGAGTGAAGTAATCACCAATATGTTCAGAAAGGCCTCAAGTTGTATACAGTTCTGCTGATCGTTAAAGTTGTTGGTTAACTATCAGTTAAGGGGTTTATGTAAGTGCAACTTGCTGTGTAGGCAGGTGTGTTTTCCAAAGAAAATTAAGCTTTAGGGCCCGCTCCAAGGATATGCATTCCTACAGCCTGTTATATTTGTGTAAAATTTGCAAAATTGCATTTTAAATTCACTTTTTACAAGAGGGCTCCCAAGCTTAAGACTGTACCCTGGTTTGGATAAAAACCTCCTATCTAACCCCAATCACATACCGTAAGGCTGAAATTTGGATTATCAATGAATCAACAAATGGGTCTCGGTGCTGCTGGTTTCCTATACACTTGGTTTGGATGTATAACACAAGGACACCATAGGAAACGTAACGAAAGTATCTTACCTGGATAATCCTAAATAATGACCCTATGCATTTCACCTGATTTTAGTATCACAGGCCTTGAAATACGATTTTTGAGTGAGTTTAAATTTTAGGGAGCTCCTGGCTGTAGTTTTTAACATATCCCTTCAAGAGGCCAGCCAAAGGCGTATGAGCAGTAATTCTCAAACTTAAGTAAGGTAAAAATCACCTATGAGCTAGTTAAAACGCAGATTTCTGAGTCTCACACACAGAATTTCTCAGTCTTTAGTAGGTCTAAGGTGGAGTCCAAGGGGATGCTCCAAGGTCTCAGGAGGTTGTACACAGGAGGAACATAGCAGATGATGGCCACGTTACTGTGACCTTGACACACAGAAGTAATTTTCATTTATAACGAAAACCTAAAACAATGTGAAGAGATAGTAACAATGAGGTGGCAACCCGATCTCAAAAATCTCAAAAATGCAGGTGGTGTCTAAGACATGGTATTTGCTAGGGTGTGGCTGGGCACGATTCTTTCACCGGAAACCAAGTCACAGATTCCACCTACGAGGGGTCTCCGGAATGCAAAGGCATACGGGGTCGTCTTATCTATACATCAGCTCTCATTTCAATCCCCATAATCTAACACGGAGCTAAAATGGGCCCCACACCCTCTACCCCAGCCCTCGTCCACGCCTAGACTGTAGAAAAGGGGTCTTTGCACACAAAGCCAGACCCCGGGCGTGGGAAGACAGAAAGGGACAATGCAAGTAGTGGGCAGAGAGAGCCAGGAGAGACAAGGCGCCACTCGCTAGGTGTTTCTGTGTTACAAGTTGGTGAATGGTGGACGGCGAAAAGATGAGCCTCCGAGTCCCGTGGAGTAGTCTGGAAGCAGGAATGTGGCTCCCTCCCGGTTCCTCAGGCATCCCCTACCCTGAGCTCCCGAACAAGGATGTCGCGACCCCCCGCCCGTCTCCCAAAAGGCTGCCTCCCCTCAGACCCGCGCCCAGCCTCAGGAAATGGCGCGGCGCTCGGAAGCGCGGGCTGCGAGTGGCCGCGCCCAGCGGGGTCCCCCAGAGCCAAGAGAGACACCGCCCCATCCCTCCCGACGCCGGGCTCCCGGCCGGCCGGCCACCCAGGCTCCCGGCGCGCTCACCGCCTTCATGGCGGAGGCCATGTCGTCGTAGCGCTCCGCCTGCTCGGCCAGCCGCGCCCGCTGCAGCAGCTGTTCCCGGTCCCCCATGTCGCTCGCGGCTTGACCTCGCCTAGCGCCCCACACAACTCGCTCGCTCGCTCGCCCGCCCGTCCGCTCCCGGGTCGCTGCAGAAGCCGCGCACGCGCACTGGCTCGCCGGCCGGCCGGAGGCTGCAGGCTGCAGGCAGCACCGCGGCTCACGCCCTCTAGCTGACTCGCCCCGCGCGCAGTGGCTCACGCCGCCGACGCAGCGGAGGGAGGAGAAGCTGCGGCGCTGCGGAAGGGGCGAGGGGGATGGGAGGACGAGAG
>PVJX010047084.1:0-12023 GCA_004027295.1 Dolichotis patagonum | reverse complement strand
TGAAAGTTGGCCACACTCTCAGCCGCCCCCCAGAGAGGGGAGAAGCTCCTTGTTCTCCCGGCACCCTGAGTCAGCCACACGGTGCAGGTCCCAACACGCCAGGGTCTCTCCCCTGTGGGCCCCCCAAAGTCCGCCATACTCACCTGCTATTTCTTTCTGATGAATTGACCATTCCATTTCCAAAGTTCTGAAATGGCCATCAGACCACAGAAAGAATTCTCTTTAGGCTCCTGTTTGAAACCAGCAGCTACAGCGATCTGCTGGCCTTGCTTCAGGGCTTTTTTTTTTTTTTTTTTTTTTGGTACCGGGTATCTAGCTTATGACATTGTGCTTGCCAGGCAGATTTATACCACTGAGCTAAATCGCTAGCTGTCAAGTAAGATTTCATAACAAAAAAATTTTGCAGAAGACCTGCATGGTGACATGTATGTCTGTAATGCCAGCACTCTGGGAGGCTGAGGCAGAGGCAGAGGAATCATGGATTCACAAAAGAGGCAAGATCCCTCTGTTGAGATACAATGATCTGCATAAAAATCAGCTCTTTACTTATTCTGTACTTAATCTACATCCCCGTCCTTCTTACCTTGTGGCAGTGTAATATCTCACTACATTGTACAGACTGGCCTTGAACTCAATCTGTATCTCAGGCTGGCATTGAACTCCTGCCAGTTCTCCTGCCTCAGCTTCCTGAATACTGGATTACATGCCCAGCTTCCTTGTTTTCTGACACACAAGTTCTAAAACCTCTGGAATCCCCAGTTGGATAGTGTTGGAAATGGACTGGAGACTCAGGGTGCCCATGGCGACCTGGGTAGTCACTTCTTGGGTGCAAGACATGAGGTGTGCTGTTGGAGGAGCGTAGTTTCAGTGTCGTGGCAGGCAGTGAAAGCAGCCCTGTGCTAGGGTCCACAAGGGGGTTCATTCAGCAGCCACCTCACCAAGAGAACTAACCAGGCTGCTGGCTGAGCCTAAATATGTAAAAGAAAACACAAGGATAGGGGACTAAGAGTTGGGCTGGAAACAGAGGGAAGGAAGACTAAGCGAGTTAGCCCACAGCTCCTGCACCTCCTGCCAGATGTCACCCTGTATGAGGCACAGAAGCACAGGCTCCCTGTCTTCCTCTGAGCTCCCTTCCTGTGAGACCAACTGCTTGCTGACTCTGCCTCCATATGAGCAGCAGGGGGAGGAGCACAGGTCAGGTTTGCCATTTGGAATCCCTGCACACAAACGTCTATGGTGAGCTTTTTCTTCTCGTTGCCAATAAACTCTCCTAATGTCTTCCTTTGGGTTTGCCACATCATTCATCGTCAGGATGAACGGGTACTTGGGGCTGCACTAGGAGAGTCAGAGTCTCACTGTCACCGTGCGCCAATCTTTCTCCTTCCCTGCCCTCTTCTGTCTTCCCTTTTCTCCTCCCTCCCTTCTCAGCCTCAAGAGATATCACTGCAGCTGCCTGGTTCTTAACACCACATGCACAGCATTCTTGAAAATTCCCGGGGGCAGAAAAAGACTCCCTCTGGAAGCTGATTACCCTCAAGGATGACCTGGGTATTTGGGGACTTAGGCATCTTTGGGGATATTCTGGAGTAAATATACTAATTATGGTTACTTTAGTCTGCTGAATTCAGAAGCAGCCACTTAAATCAAGCTGCCACCTGAGTCCTTGGGCTTCTGGAGCCCTTGGGAATGTGTTAAGTTCATGCATTTGGAGCTTTTCTTGTACCACCAGTCTGACTAGTCTTTATGCTTCAACCCTTTCAGTTTAGGCAAATCTCACAAGAAAAGTCACTGTGTTGTGGCTTGGCATAACTGACGCCATCTTGAGTCCTGCATTTAACTAGTGCCCTGTATTTGACCCAGGAAAATGGAAAATTACTCAGGGTACAAGTCCCATGAAAAAGCAGAATGAGCTGAAACCATAGGAGAAAAATTCACCTGCTCAACAAAGAAGCAGGATACAGATGTCAACCAAAAATTAGTGTAAGATTCTAGCTAAATTGTTTCCAACAGGATGTCTTTTTATGGTTCTCTCTTTTAAAAAGCTTTATAACTTTCCAGTTCAGGGCCACTTGGTGAGACTCTGAAACAAGGGTCCACATGAGTGGTCGCTGAGCTCAGCTAATTAAATTCCAAATTTATCAGTTTGGTTGCTTGGATTCCTATATTGTTAATGAACCCACTTCAACTATTTCCTTTGTTTGAGGAGGGAGCGTTTTTGTTTTTGTTTTTGTTTTGTTTTGTTTTGTTTTTTGAGACAGAATCTCCATGTAGTCCATACTGGCTTTGATCTCTCTATGTAGCCCAGGCTATCCTTGAATTCATGGCAATCCTCCTGCCTCAGCCTCCTGAGTACTGGTATCACAGAGGTGTACCACTGTGCCTGGCAGGTCTTTATCTGAGTGGTTTGAGTTTTTATTTCCCTGATTAACAAAGAAGCATGAGGAGTTAGAATGAAAAGATGGAAAAAGAAAAAAACTTATAGACACATTTCAAAAATAAAATCAGTCAGGCATGCTGGTGCCCTCCTATGATCCCAGCACTCTAGGAGATTGAGGCAGGAGGATGGCAAATTCAAGTCCCCTAAGGAAATTTAAAGAAGCCAAAAATTGCCATGAGTTCAAGACTAGAGTCAACTACATGGTGAGACCCTATCTCAAAGAATAGGTGGAGCCAGGGATGTGGCTCCTTGCAAAAGCCTGGCTTCAATCCCCAGTGTCAGGTTTTGTGTGTACACAGGAACATCACACCCTGCGGATCAGCACTGCTCCCTCCCGGCAAGGACACAGACAGCTGAGCAACCCAAACACTCAGCTGAGCAGCCCCACATCCCTGCTAACTCCCTGAGCTCAGAGCCACCAGGTACTTGGTGATTCTGTCAGTACAACCAAAGAGGAAAACAGAGAGTTAAATTTTATTTCTGAGGTCTATGCCAGCCTGCAACTCACGACTCCCCTGAGATTTGTTTTCCAGGGCCAAAGTACATATTTCCCTCATCTAACCAACCCCACCCTGAAACTGTGTATGACCTCAGTCAAGTGTTTCCGGCAACCCCAAGCTTGCCCGGAGTTTGAACTTGCTTTAGTATATAACATACGATACAGCTTTTCCTTGGGCCAATCAGTGACAATGAGATAAGGTGTAACAAATCAATAACCACCAAATACTCCGCTTCTGTACTTCCTGCTTGCAAACTCCATGTAAGACCTAGACAACCAGAGATTGGCACCTGACACTTTGGGAATGAGTCCCAGTCAGATTTGTGGATATTAATAAATTTGCCTCCAAATCCTGGGTGATGTCTCAGTGTTTCTGTTTGCTGCTGCACAAAAGGTCAGCCTGAAATGCATAGTAAGACTATGTCTCAAAAACAAAACAAAACAAAGTGAACCTCTTCCCCAAAGTTTATTTACTGTTTCATATAAACTGATCACACTGGACTATGACATAAAATTTGCTCTTGTTTTTTACTTTCTTTCATATAAATTTTCTTTCCTGCTACTTTGGAAGTCAATCACTCTATATAGGTTGAGTGTTTTTTTCTTTCTCTTTTTCTTTTCTTATTTTAAAGAGAATAAAACCCAGCAAAAATAAAACAGATTAAAGCCAATCAAAACAAAACAGTGAAAGTGATATAGAACTTCAAAACAGGATAATAGGAAATCAACAATGGCTACCATAATGCCACTTGTTATCTTCAAAACAGCTGTCTATACCATCAGACATAATAAAATCAAGCAAAATTGAACAGAATAAAACCAATCAAAATTAAACAATGAAAGTGATGCAGGGCTTCAAAACATGATAACAGGAAATCAACAATGGCTACCATAACATATCTTGTTACCTTCGAAATAGATACAGGACTTTAAAAAAGATAATAAGGAATTAACAATGGCTACCACCTTCAGAAGGAAACCCCCCATAGTTAGTATATTGCATTATCCTCTAAATAGATGTTTAGACTACCAGCTTTAGTCAATCAAAGTCAATCAAACAATACAGACATAATTTTTTTTTTTGCTTCTGTGGCTATCATCTCAGCATGTGCTTCTCCAAATCAGTCAGTTGCTTAAGGTGGTGATGGGGAGCCTTGAAACTTGTCTCCCAGCCCATGTGCTGGCTGGCTCACAGGAAGGGGTTGGCATCTGTCATGGTTTATGTCAGTGGTGCCCAGGCCTCATGTATTTACATTGTGCATTTGCGATTGGTTCATCATTTAGTGCTTGGATTGGTGGTGTCAGTGCTACACCCTCCTAGGGGGTGGAGCCAGGATGTGATGTAATGGCAGAAAGAAAGGGTGTCTCTCTCTCTTGCCAGTTTCCGCCTTGCTGTTTGCAGCCTCCATGAACTGCGGCCCCACCATGCCACTCTGCCTTGGAGCCAACTGAGTATGGACTGAACCTACAAAAAGTGTAAGAAATAAACCTTTCCTTTCCCAACTTTGGGCATCAGGTATTTTGTCTCAGCGATGAGTAAAAAGTAACTAAGACAGCATCTTCTTGGTTCTCTTCCTAGGACACACAGCTGCTGCTGGCTCTGGGTGTTTTTTGCATTGCTTCATTTTGCTTTTTATTTTGTTTGTTAATTTATCTATCCCAAAACATGGGTTTATCACATATTTAATTTAATTATTTACTTATTTATTTGTATTTGATTTTTTGAGACAGAGTGTCACTGTCTAATTCAAGCTGGTCTTGCACTCACTATGTACCCAGAATGAGACTCGAAGTGATCCTCCTGCCTCAGCCTTATGACTGCTGAGGTTAGTTTTGTGCCACCATGCTCAACCGCTTATATTTTAATACTATCTTGTTTTTAAATTTAAATATCACTTATTGTTGATTAAGAATAGTTTTTTTTTCATTTCTTTGAAACAAGGTCTCAGCTATAATATTCCAGACTTGCTTTGAACTCTGTAACCCAGGTTGGCTTTGAGATTACCACAATCCTCCTGCCTTATCATCCTGAGTGCTAGGATTATAGGCATGTGCCACATTGTCCAGCTTGATACTGATATGACTGACTGATCCCAATAGTGTTTACTATTTTTCTTGCCCTTTGTTTTTCCTTGTATTTTCCAATGGGAGACTTTCCTTCCTGATAAAGTATATACTTTATACTGGACATGGTGGTTCATGGTGATGTAATAGGGTTTCACCTTGGGGAAGGGACAAACTCCTTCTTAACCTGCCATCTTTCTCCACCATCCTTATCAGCATAAATATTCTCATCAGCATAAGGTCATCACTGCCATCTAAATGCTCAGAAATGATCCTCATCAGCATAAGACCTTCTCAGCATAAGGTCACCACAACCCCCTGAGTCATCTGATAACCTTTTTGACCCTTGTATATTCCCAATAAACAGTGGCTGGCTTGGAGTGTCTTTGTCTCTGTCCATTCTGAGGCATTAACCTCCTAGCCTCACTTCATACATTACTAAACTTGTCTCTGACTCTTATTTCATCCTTTTGCCCCTTATTGTAGGCAGTTAGAGATCTTGGCCAGGTTCCTGATAGTGAAGTCTTAATAACATTTCTTGCTCTATGCTAGTATAACATGAAAAGCTCCTTGCAAGTGCTAACATAGGTACTTTATTCTGTCCCTTTGAGCACTAACACTAGTCAAGCATACATGCTTGTTAATTAATCTGACCTGAAAGGACACTTTCTAGCACTGCCAAGGACACTGGGCCTTGCTGAAGAAGAACACCTTGTTGGTCTTCCAACAGTACCTGCTGTCATCAAGAGCTGAGGAGGACAATGGTGCCACCAGGACCTTAGGACAGCATTCATGGGAAGATGTTTCCCTCCTCTCATCAAAATCAAATCACCTGACACATTTGGGCCTTTCGTGGATTCACTAGCTGCTCCCTGGCAATGCCCCATGAGCTCTTGACTTGTCTGTATTTCCTCACTACCGATAACCCCTTCACACAGTGCAGCTGTCACACATCATGCCTCAGTTGCAGAAGTGACTTCCCATCCTAAGGGAGGGCAACCTTGCAACCCAGGACTTAGCCTGTCCCTGTGAATATCCAATAGCCTGGTCATCTCTGGCCAGCCACCAAATGTCAAGGATAGCAGTGTCCTCACAAACACGAAGTACAATCTGCATTCCCTGGGACTCATGCTCTTATTGGGTTAACATCTCTTCCAACCTGTGTCACCAGATGGGGTCTGCTGAGTGTTCTGAAGAGGAGAGGGGGAACTCAGCTCACCCAATCATAGACATTCACTGACTCCCATCACATAGAATTTTAGGGACTGCCAGAAAGAGGCATGGGAAAAATGTATTTGGCAATAAATAGATACGTACACACTTTGAATGAAGTGCTGGCACTTATAGAGTGGGATATGGTGTAGTCTGGGAATATTTATGGGTTTGGGGGCTGCAAAATCAATGGAATTTGTGAATCTAGAGAAAGGGTGAGAGGTGACGGGCCATTCACAGGTGAAAGGCTCTTTTTACAGAAGCGAGGCACGCAGCATAACCTGTTGTTTAAAATTTCAGAAATTTAGGGCTGGCATGCTGCTGCATACCTTTAATACCAGCATTGGGGACTGTGAGGTGGGAGGATCGCCATGAGTTCCAGCCCATCCTGGGCTACAGAGTGAGTTCAAGGCCAGCCTGGATGACATAGCCAGATCCCATCCCAACCTCCAACCACCTCAAAAAAGACCCTTCAATTAGGAGTGGGTAGCCTGAAAGCCTGAAAGAAAGACAAAGATTTTTGGGCTATGCAGTACTAGAGATAGAACCCAAGGTGGCCACTTACTAAGCTAAGTCTCCAGCTCTTTTTATTATTGATTGATTGATTGATTGATTGATTGAAACAGGGTCTCATTGTACAGTTCAGTAAGTTCAGTTGGCCTTGAACTTACTATGTAGCCCAGGCAGGCCTCAAACTCATGGTGTTCCTCCTGCCTCAGCCTCCTGAGTGCAAGGATTATAGACATACACTACTATGCCTGGATTCCAACTCTTTTTATTTTGAACTTTGGTGGGAGGTACTGGGAATCAAACTCACAACCTTGTGCTTGCTAGGCAGGCACTTATGTTGCTGAGCTACATGCTGCTCTGGCCCAATGTTTCTCACTTTGAGACAGGTTCTCCTTAAAATGCTTAGACTGGGTTCAAACTTGCGGGCTTCCTACTTTACCCTCATAAGTATCTAGCACCATGCCTGGTTGGGAATAATGATTGTAACCTTGGAAAACTTTGTGGCCTGAAGGATTATGATTTTCCTTGTCTCCTTTCTACCTACTTTTACTTCTTCTATCCTATCTCAACCTTTATGTAACAGAGTGACAGCACCCATGGGCAGCCACTACCATGATCACTGCCTGGATCTAAACCCTCAGCCTCCCAAGGCATTTCCCTCCCTGGCTCCCTGCTTCAATCTCCGTATTTCACAAAGCCCTTATCCTTCTCAGGGTCTGCATGGCCTCCTTCGTGGACGTGGCCGTCTAGGACTCTAACTACCTAAGTCACCTCATTCCACCCACGTGCATGCCTTGCTGCTGCAGCCTGGCATAAGTCCTTGTTTTAGGAGAGATGGAAATAAACCAAAGCACAGATTTACAGGAAAAACTTTAACTGGATAAAGGGATGATAGGAAAGGACTGTAGCTTAGGTAACCAGAGGGGGTGTACTGTGATACAGGGCTTCAGATTGCATCACTCCCCAAAGTTCAAAGCCAGCTTTAAGGGTTAGCTGGCTGGCAGGCTGGGATCCCACTGATTATCTCAGTCCTGACGTCACAGCTCTGGGACAGTTCCACCTGCAGGTGGGATGTCTCTGTCTTCAGGTGTCTCAGTCATGGGTGCTGCCTTTTCTGAGATCCTGATGATCCCTGTTTAGGCAAGAGGCTTCTGTCACTAAATGTCCCTGAAAACCTCTTTTTATGGTGTCCTCATATTTGAAGGGGACAAACTCATGTAAATTCAAGGCTGCCAATCCTATTTGCAGCTCCTAGCCCATTCTCTAAGTGACCGGCCTGTCACTCTACAGGATGAGATATAATGTGACCCAAGACTTACAGGGATGAAGGATGCAAATAAGGTCAGGCTTTGCTTTGCTGTTAGTTACCTGCTGGGCATCTGTAGGCCAAGTGAAAGGTCACGGTACTACAGGGAGCTAAGTTAGGAAGTAATGCACAGCCAAAGAGGGACTGGGCCCTCTAGGGAGTCAGCAGAAAAATAAAAGACATCAGAATGGTGGCTGGAGGAGCATCTGAAGAAAGCCTGGCCTCAAGATTAATACACAGTAGCCAGGCTTGAGAACCTTCCTAGGGATAAACAGCAACTTGGGATTATACTGCAATCAGCATCCCCAGGTCCAGTGGGCCCAGGTAGGCACCAGTCACATAGGAAGGCGACCAGAATAGCCAGACTCAAACCCCCCTACCTCCCCAAGATGCCTTTGCTCTTTCCCTGTACCCTTACTCTGTGACCCACTTCCCCACTGGGCCAACATCAGCTAAGCAGCGGAAACTGCAGTTCCACAGTTGATCGTCATCTGACCCATGTTGTACCCACATTGTGACGTTGCAGAACACATCGTTCCTGATAAAAAGGCCTTGGTGGCCAGCCCACTACAGAACCCTCCTAGAGATTCCAGAGCTACTCTTTTCATTTCCAGTAAAACTCTAACTTCTACCTCGGTTCACAGCTTCATTCTTTGATGTATGAGACAATGAATTTGGACACCTGACATTTAACAGGTCAGGAGTTCAATGGTTCATAGCAAAAATGGATTTTAAGTCTATGACTGTCAGAAGAGAATACAAATCATGCTTTTAATGAGTTGCAGGCAAAGGAGTTCTTTGTTTTCCCCATCCCCATGGAAATCCTGGTCTCCAGTGGCTCCAACTCCACTCTTGCCCCCATGGACTATTTGGGGTCCTTTTCTCATGCTAAATTCTCCTTCCTCTCATTATATCCTTTTTGTAGCCTCCAGTTCCCTGGACCAATGGGAGCTGCTGTGGCTCCTGGGGCTGTGGCTAAACCCTCTCAGCACCACCTCCTTTTTTGAATGAGGGTCTCACTATGTAGTTCAGTATGGCCTTGAACTCACTATGTAGCTCAGGATGGTCTCAGACTCACAGTGATCCTCCTGCCTCAGCCTCCTGAGTGCTGGGATTATAGGTGTGTGCCACAATGCCCCACCTCTCCCCCCTTTTAATGTAATTTCACGGTTGGAGATCATCAGTTAAGCCATTCATTTTTGTGGTTAAAATGAAAACCAAGGAATGCATACTTCAGTATTGAAGCCCCAATATTGAATATTATAATCTAAGTATTACAATACTTAATTGTAATTCAATTACTGTAATTCTTTTTCTAGGCCACTTTGCAATCTGAGAAGTTATATATGTAATCTCATAGAAATGTTATTGGAATTCCAGCAAGTTAATTCCAATCTGCCACCTCCAATGCAACCCATGGCAAGAGTAAAGACCCCAAGAGATATTCAAAGTTATGGGCAGCCAAGGGGCCCTAAACCCAGTGAGATTATATGGACAAAGGCCCTGATCTAAGGCCCCTTTCAGAATTTACTACCTTGTAAAGAAAGGAGTGGTTCAAAGATGAGTGGCAGGGAGGGTAGCAGAAACTACACAAGTAACTTGAGCTGGCCAGCCAGGTGGGTAGAAAGGCATCTTTACAATATACAAGAAGAATGATATGCAGAGAGATCAGTCTGCATAACTCAATTAAGGTAGTATTTGAATTGTTTTAGGAGGCTGTTGCTTCAGTTTCTGATATGTAAATTTTGTGCCCTGGGGAGTCATAGCTTTTTACTTTGAAGCTCATACCTAATTGATATTCCTGGAGCTCACTGGCTCTGCCATCCTCTGAGCTTGAATCTTTTACAGAGAGCACTGTGTGAGGAAACAGGAGACTCAGGTTGGCCTCAAGATTGCATATTAGTACCTCAGCGAACTTTATTTGCATCACTTAGAGTCAATTGAAAAGAGGAGGGAATAGCATAGCCTGCTCTGTACCTATCAATATCTGGAAATAAGATTCAATTTAACTGTTGCTGAAGCAATTGTTCTGCATCCAAGGGAAGCTGTCCAAATTGTTTCCTACACTTCGGGACTAGCTCCAACGATGGGTCTTGCTAAACTTGAACCTGCCTAACGCTGAAGGCAGGCAACTGCCTCACCCCGCTTGTGCTACGTACTTACAGTTTCTTCACCTTGTACTGTTAGCAGAGGGGAGCCTGAAAAAGCAGGGTACAGAGTAGCAGAGCCTGTACCCTGCTTCATCTCCCTCCCATTCAGTACCCTCAGCCCCAAACAAAGTTGTTTTTCAGACATAAGATTCCACAAACTACCTGAAGAAGTGTGCTGTGGTGATCAAGAGGTGAACTTTACTTCATTGTTATATCCAAACTTCCACCTAGAATGGGCCTGGGACCTGAACAAAGAAGAGATGGAGGGATTCTTGAGCCTTAACTCATCTGTCCACTACAGGTGAGGGTGTCTTCCCATAATCCTCCTGTGCAGGATATAGGATTTCACCCTCCCAACTCGTCTGCTCCCATAAAGGCCATGACAGTGCCAAGGGTGACAGTAGCTGCTCACCTATATCCTATATAGTAAGAAAATTCCCTAAAACTCTAGGAGGAAATTTCTAAAAATACCATACTCAGCTGGAGTTGGTGGTGCATGCTTCTAATCCAAGCACTTTGGGCAGCTAAAGCAGGAGGATCACAGGTTTGAGACAAGCCTGGACAATTTAGCAAGACCTTGTTTTGAAAGGGTTAACCTTCCTCTATATTGCCTAAAGAACCCACTTTCTTAACCTTGTTTTCTTAAGCCATATGACTCAGCTTCCCAATAATCAACCACCAGATGTTTCTTGCTCAACTAGGCCCCTTGGTAATCAACCACCAGATGCCTGACTCACTGACCCCCGAGGTGACCAGCCCTTACACAAGATATCTTCCCGAAACAGACTGACCCAACCCTGACCCTACCTCCCCCTTATTCCTCAGTCATCCTTCCCCTTAGCAACACCCAATCCGCTTGTGACAAGTCTTGCGCCATTCAAATTAACCAATGCCATCTGCTTCTGTACCCGCGCTTGCACTATCCCCGCCTCCCTTTGTTCAATAGCTTAAAAACCCTGCACGAACCCCTCTCGGGGTCCTCCTTGCCTGCTTGCTTGGTGGACCCCATGCGCATGGAAATAAATTTCTGAGTGCCCTGACGAGACTCGAGTCCTTGGAGCCTCCTTCTGCGCGACACCAATCTTACATTTGGAGGCCCCAGCGAGATGGTTTGTCTCGCGGAGGGTGGCCTCAATGGCTTAACGTCTCTTCACGGGGTAAGTACGACCGGTCTTATTTTACTTTCATTTTGTGATCGATCCGTCTGTTCTTTTTGCCCCGGGCCCCAGCCCCGACACAGGGGCAAAAATCTGTTTTGTGGCGGTGATTGGGGGACGCCTCACACCCCCGTCTGTCTCTCGATAGGCTTGCCTGTCGATCTGGGAAATTTTATTCCCAATCTGCGGCCTCATTGGCCGATCTGGAGTCACCCTCTAGTGACTCGTCGAGGTAATTTCTGTTGAATGAATGGTGAGGCCGGCCTAATTGTTTTGTGTGTGAAAGTAATTGTTATTTGTTGTCTGTCTATTTGTTGTGTGGCCCGCGGACTAATTGTTTTTCTTCAAGGAAAGATGGGACAACCTGGATCGTCCCCACTGTCTCTTACTCTCGACCATTGGTCGGAAGTTCGAGAAAGAGCTCACAATCTCTCTCTCCAGGTTAAGAAGAACAAATGGGAAACCTTCTGTTCCTCTGAATGGCCTACTTTCTCAGTGGGATGGCCACCAGAAGGATCCTTTCACCTTCCTCTTATTCTCGCAGTTAAGAATGTTATTTTTCGTCCCGGACGGGAGGGACATCCAAATCAGATTGCCTATATCCTGGTTTGGCAAGATCTCCGTGAAGATCCTCCACTTTGGGTAAAACCTTTCCTCCCTCCCCCGGACTCACCCTCTACCAAGGTTC
>PVJX010047083.1:0-12030 GCA_004027295.1 Dolichotis patagonum | reverse complement strand
TGTTACTGCTATTGGCAAATGGAAAATCTACCCTCCCCATCCCATAATTTTACCAGTTTTCAAAGACGAGATGGGAAAGTTTTCCATTTCTGTTTCTGAGAGGCTTCTGAGCTGGGAGCCGAGCTGGGGAGAGGTGGGCAGGGGCTGGATAATAAGTGGGGAGTCCCAGGTGAACTGATCAATCAAGCTGATGGATCACCATGCAACTGTCACCGAGGCCCCAGACAGCTTGTTGGTGCTTTATCTCTTTTTCCACAATTTGGTTTCTTTTCTTCCCGTGGTTAAACATTTCTTTTTTTAAAAAACATTTCTATTCACTCAGTTCTTGACAGCCTAACAGATTTCACTTTCTGATTCCAGATGACCTTTTTATGTGTAAATTACACTTGAAATTTAAACAAAGATAAGGCTACTAGGAAACACACACATGCCTTGACATTTACATGAAAGGGCAGAGTAAGTTTTGTATTTTTTGATGCATTATATTTATGTAAATACAGGCAACATAATAGTGTACAAATCACAGGTCCTCACTTATTTAAAAAAAATCCTAATTTGATTTTATAGCTATGGCTTCCATTTCTCCTTCTCAAAAATTCCATATATATATTTTTATATATTTACATATATTTATATATATAATATATTCCATACATATATAAAACATGTTATATACTTTTTAAAAATTACAGAAGCACTAACAGGAATCTGTTAGCTTTTTGCCACTTGTTTTATGATCCATCAAAATAGAGATGTTATGTATTAGAAGGCTTTTATATTAGGGCAGCAGGAGACACGTGTGATTTATGAGTGGCTGATCAGTATTCACCGAGGCCACAGACACATTGAAAGCTGAAAGCCAGGCGCTTTTGTCTTCTTGCTGGTTTTGTTTTCTCCAGAGAAATCATGGACACCCAGGAAGCCTTTTCTAGAATTCAGGATGAGTGGAACCAGCAGACTCTTCTGCTATGATCAAAACTATGTTTAGTGATAGTTTAAAGGCCAATACCATTACAAAACCACAGATTTTAAGAAAATTAGTTTCCATTTTTATTCAAGTAGAATCAATGTATAATAAAACCACCCTTTAGCATACGGTTCGTAGATTTTTGATATATTAAAGAGCCACACCACGATCGTGACACAGGATAGCACCACTGCCCCACCAGTTTCCTCATCTCTTTTGCAGTTACCCTCCTCTTGGAGCTTCAGCCCTGGGCAACCATTGATCTAATTTTTTTGTCCTATATTTTGTATTTTCATTAATGGCCTATCAGTTGGGACACAGGTTTTATGTAGTGCTTTGAACTCAGAAGAATTCACTTAGTGTAACTCACATTCTTATACAGAAGAGTGTTTGTTCTGCCTTATTGCTAAGTAGTACTTCATTGTACGGGATGTACCAGTTTATCCATTTTCAAGTTAGCAGCATGGGGTGGCTTCATGCTATTGGTGCTTATAAACAGAGAGCTGCGACAAACATTCGTGTACAGTTTTCTGCAGCAGCACAGTGTTCTTCTTGTTTGGAATGAGACTGCTGAGCCATGTGTTTAACTGTTTCAGAAATTGCTAAACTATTTTGCAAAGTGTCTTCTCCATTTTTCAACACTACCAGAATCTACGTTACCTTAAATTGCTTGGTATCCTTGCTGGCATTTTTTGTTTGTTTGTTTTGTTTTTTGAAACAGTGTCTAGCTATATAGTTCAGGCTGCCCCTGAGTTCACTGTATTGGCCTCACACTTGCAGTAATCCTCCTGCATCAGCCTCCTGGTGTGAATGATTAAGCCTGGTTTGGGACTTGGGGCTCAGGTATTTTAAATACATTTTGCTTTTGAAAATTTCCATTGTTCAAAAAGCTGTGTAGTGGTATTGCTTTGTGGTTTTAGTTTGCATTTCTTTAATGACTGATGTTGTCAAACATATATTTGTGTGCTTCTTTGCACCTATACAAAGTGTCAGCAAATTTTGTACATTTATAATTTTGTTTCTTTGGGAATTTTGAGTCTCATTGAGTTTGAGAGTCTTACATATTTGGAAATCAATCCCTTATTAGATATATGATTTTTAACTATTTTCTATCAGTCTGAGGCTTGTTTTTTTTTTTTTTTTTTTTTCCAATTTTTGGTTTTCATTAGCACATGTTCGCAACGCACAAGGACCTCCTTCCTCTAGGGAGTCGGTGCTGCACTTACACATTTCATTTCCTTCCCCTCTTTCCCCTCCCTTCCTCCATCTCTGGATCCTCTTCTCACTTGCAAAGGATCTCTCTCTCTCTTTTCTATGATCCATCTTTTATTTTGCTCTTAATTTATATTTTGGATTTCTCATATAAGAGGACCCACATGATATTTAAGGTTGTGTGTATGTTTTTTTTCACTTAATATATGATCTCAAGGTGCATCCGTTTTCCTACAAATAACTCGAATGTATCTTTCTTTATGGGAGAGCAGTATTCTGTTGTGTGTAAGTACCACATTTTTCCTTACCATTTGTCTGTTATGGGCATATAGGCTGCTTCCAAGACTTAGCTATCATGAATTGCGCTGCTTTAAACATGGGTGTCCATGTAACACTGTAATATGATGTCTTTACCTCTTTGGGAGAAGATGCATAGAAGGGGAATAACTGGGTCATTTGGAATTTCTAGCTTTAGTTTTGAGGGAATCTCCATACTGATTTCCACAGTGGCTGCACTAGTTTATATTGTTACCAACAGGGTAGGAAGTGTCCTTTTTAATTGCATCCTTTGCTGTCATTTGATTTCTTTACGACAGCTGTACTTTCTGGAGTAAAAACACCCCATAGAAAATCATGAGTTTCCTGAGAAAGAATGATTTCAACTTCTCAGTTTTAAAGACTAGAATTCAAGATTCAGAGAGATCATATTTCTAACTCAACAGTTGTGGAGTTCTAAGAAAACAGAAAATTGGGTGCAACCTCGTTGGTCACTAAAATGTTATTAAATAAACTACATTATGCCCACATAAGTGAGTGTCTTATTGAATCGTTCTTTATATGAAAACGAAGTATTGATTTATACTAGAGAAATATTCATGTCATAGTTAAAGTATAAATAAAATATTATGAAATACTAGATGTAATATGGTGGCTTTTCACTGTAAAAAGAAAAATTGGAAATGAATGAGGGAGGGGCTTAGAGTTTCTATTTTCATCAGTATTTTTAAATTTGCTACAAGAATGTCATATTTTGAGTAAGAAAACATTTAAGTGTATATTTCTGTGCATTTTAGGAATACTCTCCTTACAGCTATATAAAAGTATATGTACCTATGAAAAATAATTGGTGAGAACAGAAAAAATAACAGTATTAACGTCGTTGGATTTGGTCTGTATTTTTCTTTTGTGCAGTTTCCTATATTATAAAGACAAACATCATTTTGGGAGGGGATATTCATGGTGAATATTTAAGGTACCTTCCTTAGGCTGTGCCCAGAAGTCCTGCCTTGGACACGGGAAATGAGGTGGACAGGCGGGCTGTGGCGGGGACGCGGCACGCAGTCCGAGCTGCTGGTTCTTCTTAGGAAGATGCCATTCTCCTCGCTTTCTTTGCTTTCTCTGCTCATTGCAGTGGTTCGGATCTCTTCCATGAGCTGGGCATGGAGCTCAGTGGTAGAGCGCTTGCCCAGTGTATATTAGGCCCTGGATTCAATCCCCAGTACATAGGGAGGTGAAAAAACCCCTCTCTCATAAGCAATGTACAGAAAGAGATTATAAATTTCTAGCAAGGGTTATTAGAATATGTTTGGAAGGTGGTATAAGGGCTGGTAATAGGGGACATGTACATGACCCAAATATATGCATCGAAACAAAATATATTATAAGCATTAACATACCCTAAAATGTGAAGTGGAGGGAGGAGGGGTTAGAAATGATGGGTGTGAAATGACCAAAGTATGTTATATGCAGGTATGAGTCTGTCAAAATGAAACTCATTAATTTGTACAATGAATATGCACTCACTAGGAAAAGATATGAAAAAAATAAAGGAATATATTTGGAAACCTTGGTGATTTTTCAAGACACAGAACACTGACATACAAACATGGGCAGAAGAGAGACTTCATGACCAAGGACAGACGTCCTACGTTGGTTTTTGCCATAAATCCCTGCAATCTGAGCATCACGGGACCACCTACACGGTGGCTTGTCCTTGACGGTGAGCAATGTCATCTTCTGCATGTTTCCAAGGCTGGCTGCTGCCTACCTGGTAGGCAAGAAATAAATGTCTGGCATAATTTTTGTTTAAAAACATAAAATAAACTGCACCCAGAAGATGAGGACATTTCGACTCAAAACTAAATTCTCCTCTGAATTGTATACAAAATTGAATTTCCAATTAAAAATTTTCAAGTCTTGCACCACAGAATGAAAAGAACCAGGAACATTTGAAGCAGGGACCTTTGCTTTTTATACACTAGAAGGAACATTTTTTTTTCTCTTCTGAATAAACTGGATGCTTTTGGCTGAGTGTTTCCATTGCTGATGAGCTTTCTCACTGTTACACTCCACCCACTACTCTTCTAGGTGGGCTGGTTATTTATCAGATGAAAAGCCCGCACGCCAAGGCTACACCTATCACCTGCAAAGCAGGTCAGTATTATTACTATCCCTCTGTAACTGAGAAACCTAAAGTACAGAGAAAATTGTCCAGTCCCAAATCCCCAGGAAGGCAGTGTCTGTTATTTCCTAGGCATACCTGTTTTCTTTTCTTAGTCCTCTGGGCAATTTTAATGTGTTCAAATTTTTTCCCCTAGAGATGAAACCTCCGTGATTAGTCTTAAAGAATATTACTGTGCACTTATTTGAGTATTTTCAACAAACATTTAGTTCTAGCTTCAAGGTGCAGCATTACAAAGCTACCAGGAGCTGTGCTCCACCTCTTTTAAATTAATACTTTGCAAAACTGGTTTCTGCTACATTAGAAAGAATACACAGCTCAAGGCATGCCGAATCATGAAGCGTGGTGGCTGTTTGCACAGCAGAAGTATTTGCACCTGGAGTTAGATCATAGCATGGCATTGAAACACCTTCTAGCCTGGCAGATGCAAAGGGGCATTGTCGCTCCCTTCATTTATGTTCTGAGTACAAAAGGACACAGTCTAACCGGGGGAAAGAAGCATGTTAGCAATATTGGGAACCAACCTCCCCAAAGCAGTCGGGAGAGACCCTGCAGCCTTCCAGCCCACTGTCAGCTCCTTAGATGCATTTACCTGCTGGTGTTTCATCAGTGTGTTTTGATTGTGGATGCCATGAATACAATTTTTTTTTAGACAAGGTCTCATTATGCAGTTTATGCTAGCCTTCAACTCACTAGCCCAGGATGGCCTCCAACTTGAGATTATTCTCCTGCCTCAGCCTCCCAAATGCTGTGAGTCTCCATGGCTGGTGGCCATGAACACTTTTGACTATGCAAAGAGTTAAGGAATCTATAAAAATATAACTAAAGAAATGAAGGGAACACTTTCCTCAAGTCTTAATTCTTACTGAAGAGACAGAGGTCCTGTGTGTTTTATTTTAATTGAATTAGAATTCAAAGAACCAAAAAAATGAGGGAGGGGGGAGAGAGAAGGAGGGAGGGAAGGAGGAAGGAAAGAAAGGAGGTAAGGATGTCAGAAAACTAAAGAAATTGTTTTTCATAAATCTGTACTTCGACATTTAGGTCACTGTCTTAGGTACTTTTCTCATTGCTGAGACAAAATACCTGACACCCAAACTTAAAGGAAGAAAAGTTTATTTAGCTCACAGTTTGTAGAGGTTTCAGCTCACAACTGGCTGGCTCCAAAGCAGGGTGGCATGACAGAGGGACACCACAGAGGAGAAACAGTTCATGACAGGCAAAAGAAAAAAATACAAGCACTCAGTGGTGTAATAAATCTATTTGGCAACCAGGATGGATGTGAGGAGGAAGGTTCCTCTCACCTCTGCAGTGCTTCAGTGTTTTGGGTCTTTTCTACTTTCAACACCTTCCTCACCCTACTTTGGGAAGCTTTTCCTGAGTGACCTCACTTGAGTCTCCAATTACTCCTACAACTTAATAGGCAGCTGCTTAGCACCTCAGACTTGGTTTATTCCTGATTCCAGGTATTTATATGTACCTTGCAAATGTTTGAGGGCTCTTTTCTTTAGTGGAGTTCCTGCTGCTCTGACTAAAATGCAAATTCTGCTTACATCATTCAGCCCACATGTCTACTTTCCCACCTGCCAGGATCAACCTAACCTTAATAGAAAATTTCTCATCCTCCAACCTCCAAAAGGCTTTTTCCTTGCTGAGGAAAAGAAAAGTTCCCCAGGGAACAATTATTAGGGATGGGATGTCTCTCACTTGAGCTATCTTCTCGCCTCCCTCTTTTCATTCTTCTCTTTATTTATACCCTTTCATGGAACTAAAGTGGTTTTTTTCTTTTTTCTTGAATAGTGTAGGAACAGGACTCAATGTTTTACTTAAATGTGAAAAGTAAGTGGTTTTGGTCTGCATTGTGTTTCCCATTTTGTGACAATATTTCTAGGACAATCTGCTTACAAATTCTGGAAGTTTCATGACTTTTTGCAAGAAACCATTTATAGTATAACTTGCAACTTTTACTTATTGTAATGGTTGATTCATCATGTCAATTTGAGAAGTTTAGAAGCTTAATTAACTAAGTGACTCAGTCATTCTACACCTGAGGGTGTAGAGGATCTTCCCTAGTGCAGCTGTCTACACTCTAGGATGCAGAGGACCTATCCTAGGGTGGCTCACTGCCTGGACAGTATAAAAGGGACATGAGGAAGGACTGACTGTTCTGTTCTTTAGAGTCTTCCCCTTAAGTTTGGCCACCACCTCCTGGCTTCTAGTGAAGATTTTTAAGCTTCTACCTCGGATCCTTCAGCTTTCCAATGTAGATTCTTCAGCCTTCCCATGTACACGCTTCAGCTTTCTGTTGCAGACCCATTGGCCTCCTGATACGGACTTGCATGGGATGCTGCAGTGAGCTCCAGACCTTGGACTGAACCCTTTGACCTCCAGTGTGCAATTACTCTCTGCACACTTCATCATCCAACTCTGTGGTTGACCACTGTAGGCCAATATTGTAATTTCTTATATATATATTTGTATATCTTGTGTTATATTTCAGCAGCAAATAGAAACACCAAAATGTCACCCAGGATTTGGAGGCAGATTTATTTAATGCAGACAGGCAATGACCTCAAGAGAAAATGTCAGGCCCCCAAAGGCTCAGGAGGGAGGTTTTTATGGAGTTGTTACAAAGGGGAAATACAGAGGCAGAATGGTCTGTCAATTGGGGATTGGTTCATACAATGTGCATCATAGTGACCAGCTGTGCATCACAGCGACCAGCAGTTTCGGGGAAACAGAAGTAACAGGAACTGTAACAGGAACTGAAGTAAACTGGAAGTTATCTGGGCAACTAACAGAGACTGAAGTATACAGGCTTGGGGGGGCATTTTCTGCTACAATATCTGTTTCTCTAGTAACACCTGACTGATAGACTTATACAAAAATAGGAAAAGCCTGTTCACATCCTTAATCTGATAAACAGGCCATGGTGGACTGAAAGCAAACAACTGCCACCAATAACCATCTGGATGTGAAATGCACACTGTGCAAAAGCATCTTTCACGTCTCCACAATGGGAAATCCTTGGAAAACAAATAGCCCTTAGATCATTACTGAACCAAAAAGTGATTAAGGAAAAAACAAAAGCAAATGCTACTCCAGTACATAACTGCCTTCTAGTCACCCTTGAGTGAGTGCACATATGCATGTGCACACACACATACAAGTGTGTGCACAGGTCCTGATGGACTACTGACTTTACATCTGATTTTTCTTTGGTTCAGAAGCAGCATTAAATTCTCATCTCCCACACAAATGCTAAGATTATTAAAAGTGAACATATCAAGACACTGATTTTATTCAACAAGTGATTTTCTACTTCTTTGGTTATGAGTTTTTTAAAATTGAGAAATAATATTTGTATATCTTTATGGGGTACATTATGGTAATCTGATGTATGTCATAATTCAATCAGGGTAAAAAGTCATTCCATATCTTCAAATGTTAATCATTTTTGCGTGTTGGACATTGCATAATCTTCTAATCAACTGTGGAATAAATCAAAGATTGTTTTACAATGATAATTCTATTTTTCATTTTCTGAGGAGTCTACATCTGTTTTCATAATGGCTGTGCTAATTTACAATCCTATTAACAGTGTATACACAGCCCCTTCCCCTGTATTCTTGTCAATGTTGGTCACTTTTTGTCTTTTTGATAGTAGCATTCCCACTGACGGGAGGTGATATCTCCTTGTGGTTTTGATTTGCATTTGCCCGATTGTGAGGTTGAGCATTTTGTTTCAGATACCTGTGGGATTTGGAAGTCGTCTTTGGAAACATGACTATTCAGATCTTTAGCTCACTTTTAAATTGGATTATTTGCTTTTTGGTGTTTCACTTGTTGAGTTCCTTTTATATTTTGGATATCAATTCCTTGTTGGGTGAATAATTTGCAAATATTTTCTCCTATCCTTTAAGACTGTGGATTACTTCCTTTGTGGTGCAGAAGCTTTTTAGTTTGACATGATCCCCTTTGTCTATTTTTACTTACTTTACCTTGCTAGAGGCATTTGAAACCTTTCACCATTTTCTTTTCTAGTGGAGAGAGAAAATTATTAAGGTTTCCTGAAGGAACTGACCATGTTTTACTAAAGTTATTGAGTAAAGAGGTACAGTACTGTTTGACAGCACATTTAGGAGGAAACTGGCTTAGGGAAAATGGAAGAATTCACCCTTCCTAAAAATTCACAGACAGCTGATATATTTTATGAGGTTCTGTGGTCAGTGTGGGCTGAGTGCTGGGATGTTTCACTGAGCTGTTAGTTGTACGTATCATAATGATAAAATCAAAGAGTCAAAGACTGAAGCATATTTTGGTTTTATAAACTAGAGTGGGTTTATAATTATTCCTAGCTTAAAGTCTTGCTTTCTGGTAGTCCTTTGAGAATGAGAGACAGAGAAAAGTGGCCATCCAGTCACCTAACTGGTAAAAGCAGGCTCTGGACGGCTGCAGTGACAGTGCCAGTAGTACCCATTGGAACAGAGGTAACTTTAATGCAATCTTAAATACCTGCATAGCAAAGTTCTAAGTGATTCACAGAAGCACAGTAAGGTAGGTAACTGATTTTCTGACTCATTTTACAAATGAAGTAAGTCAGGCAGAGGAGTGCACAGCTTATACCAAATCACACACCAGTGAAGCCATCACTGGCATGCACTGCCTACATGAAGTCAGTGTGAGAAGTGTACCATGGAGACACAAAAACAAACGGAATAATTTGGCACAGATTTGACATCCACTTGTGCAATGATTTAGGCAGGCCAGTTGCTTGTGCTTTTTCACTGATTTGCAATTTGCCTTGGATATATTTTGACAATCGTTTACTCTGTTGTTAGCGGAAGAAGGTACCATTCACAGGAGTTTACGTGATTCACACAGATGCGGACTGCTGGCTTCTTCGCTAGGTCGCATGATGGAATAGCCTGTCCAGCATTTCCCAAATGCACGGGCTAGGCGTGACCCCAGACACTTGGGTAGACACTCGCTAGCATTTACAAAAACAAACACCCAGCAATAATGATGCTCTTAATTAAGAGCAACTGGTCTTTTAATAGTCTCACAGATGTTTGTAAATATATGCCACTATCATGGATAACTAACCAATGGTCTGTGAGGAAAGCTTTTGACTGAACACAAAGAATATATCAGTGTAATGTGAGCATGCCATTGAAGAACACAACTACAATTTTTGGTTTTTCACTTAATGAATACTGTTTGCGAAGAATATAGTTTGTAACCGTCAGCATATAAACGCAGATGGCTCAGTAACTTCACTGTGGTCTGGGCAGCAGGAAGAAGGCAGAGATGGTTGGCCCAAGCATTCTTGGGAATGACTGCTTTGCTCAAGTCCATGTTTAAAATGAGAATTCTGATTTCAAACAATATAAATTTAAAATTGTAGTAATTTGGCTGGCACTACAGTATTCTTTTGCAGTATTTCTGAAAGTGAGAGGATTTTAAGGTTTACTGGGGATGCATCTTTAACCCAAACGTATCAACGTATTTTGAGCACCACTGCCAGTGAGGAAGCGAGGCTGGTTACAAATGAGTTATTGGTCCATTCAAGTAACAGTCCGCTGCTGAACATCTGCTTGCAAATTGCCTCTGTGCCTGGTTTGGTGTGGTGATGATATATGCACTTAAAAGTAATAAAACAGCCCTTCTGCGAATGCATTCTGTATGTCAGACTTCAGTCACTCACAGAATTTCTCTGCAATAGTTTCAGATTGAATTAAGTTTCATAGAATGAACTGGGTCTCTGCTTCTCATTACAAAAAAGGGAGAAGAGAAAAGGCCCTAATGATTAGATCACAACAGAAGAGATAAAGAAATTAAAATCATTCTATATGGCTGGGAGTGTTTTAATTCCCTTGCAGGCAATGTAGATGAATACTGGAAGGATATTCCTAGTATACAATAATGCTGTCTTTCTTGTCCAACCATCAATAGCTCCACAAAATGCAGAAAAACAATTCCAATTAAATGGTTAAATTATCATGGGTCAACTGCATTGTAATTGGCTTTATCTTTTCAGACTACAGACTCTTGAGAATCCCGTAATTCTCCATATAACTTATGAACTAACTCCTTTTCTTTTTAGAAACTTTTATTAGTACATGTTTGCAGTATATACTGTTTACTTTCCTTGTGTTGGTACCTGAACATATCATATCTTAATTCCTTTTTTAGCCCTTCTCCTCTCCCCCCCATCACCCTCCCATTTGAGAAAGAACTATCTCTCTACTTCCTATTATCTATCTTTTTATTTTGCTTATTTATAGTTCAGGTTTCTCATATAGGAGAAACCATGAAATATTTAAGCTCATGTGTCTGATTTATTTCAAGAATACCCCAGCCCCGCTCTGCTAGGATCCAGATTCCAGTAGTTAAGAGGACTTGAGATGGAGGACTCCAGTGACAGACCAATGGGAGGGTTCCCCAAGCTTGATTTTCATCACCCCTGAGTTCCAAAGTTCTAGGGCAGTGAACTGCCATACAACTTTCAGTCCAGAGGACAAGACAGGGACCAGAAGAGAGTCAGAAACAAACAATGATTCTGAGGTGGAGACCCAAATGAGGTCAAGACAGGTAGCTCTTTGCCCCTGAGCTGGAACCCTCTGAGCTGATGTGTCAACCAGCTCTTTGCATCCAGATGAGAGGCACTAATTTAAGGTAAATGTAAGGGCTGGGGTTGTAGCTCAGGGTAGCATGCTTGCTTAGCATGTGTGAGGTCCTGAGCTCCAATTCCAGCGCTGTCACCTAAATACATGCCAGCCTTCCAGGTTGAAGCTTACCTAGAGTCTACTGGCTCATGTGTCAACATCCACTGGTCAGCTAGAGGCAAAGTAGGGTCTCCCTCATTTACCACAACTCTGAAATCCCTCGCATAATACGTCCATCTTGTGCTTATCTATGAGGTCATCACTGTGTCCTAGAAATAAATGAAGCTTGTGAAACGGGAATTTTTCTTCACAAACCCACTCTAATGCCCTCTTTTCTTCCTAGGTACTTTCCTAGTACTAACCTGGTGTTGAATTTCTAAACTCTTTTCACTCATAAGTTTTCAAGAAAGACAAGATGGCGGCATTTCAGTGATTTTCTGTTTAGTGAGTTAGGGTGTTCATATTTTGCTGACAGATATGAAGGCATTAATTGACACTCACATCACAATGAGATCTCCACAGAATTACAAGTTGCTGCCATGTTGCAGAATCTGGGTTGTTAGGGAATGAAACAAAAATTGGCACTAAATTGGACCCCATTAAGAAGTCACTGATCTCAACATATGTGTAGAAGACACATATATTTACAATTCAAAAAATAGCTTGAGTTTTAAACATTTGACTCCAGTGCAAATATATTTTGTTATGATACTGAAAAAAAAAAA
>PVJX010047082.1:0-12024 GCA_004027295.1 Dolichotis patagonum | reverse complement strand
TCTATGGTAAGTCCTTGTCCAATTTCTTGCTTGCTGGAAATATTAGTATCAAAAGAAACATTTAGCAGTTTTCTTTCTGTTAAAATTCATAGAAAATTGTTAAAAGTATTGACATTAATAATTCTACCCTCTAATTCTTGTAAAATTCAACAATGAATCCTCTGATATGTGTAAATCTGTAATCTACCATTCTCTATGGACTGTTTTTCCTGGGAGAAGAAGGAAGTGGAGGAAGACAAGGAGAGGAGGAGGAGGAGGAGAAGGAGGAGGATGACAAGGAGGAGGATGAGGAGAAATGTTTTGACAGGATATCTTTTTTTTACTTAAAAATAGATTTAAGGACAATAATAAAGTTCTTTAAGACACACAAACAAAACAACTGTGTACCTTAAGGTTCACTCACCAGTCTGAGAAATGTATCCGTAGGTGTCCAGATCTTCATTCACATATTTGAAGGGTCACTGAAGATTGGAGAAAGGATTTTTTTGAAGGAAGGGCCATTCCCTTTCCAGGTGATCCTTTGATCTCTCTTTGGTCGCAGACCCACCTCTGAGTATGTGTCTCTTCAGAGGAAGTTTTGAATTGATTGCAGCAAGTGTTTTTAATATTTCAAAACCTAACCACATGTTGCAGAGGGAGTGAAGAGGTAGCTGTCACAGCTCTTCTTTGAGGCTTGTCTCCCCAGGAGTGCCTCAGCCTTCTAAAGGGCTGGTTTTGCATGTCTAGAGCATTTTGTGAACAAAAAAGTTCACATACAGAAAACTAAAATAAAATTAAATATTTGGTTTAACTGGTCATCTTTTCTTTTTTTAAATTTCATTTAGAAAGTAAACAAACCAACCAAACAAAACAGATAAAAGGATAGACACAATACAGAATTCCAAAGGAAAAAAACAAAAGAACAAAAACAGCAACAAAAAAAATCACTAAGAAATCACTAGTTGATAAGTTACATACTGTCACCATTGAAATTGTTGTTCAAGTCACAAAATTAAAGCATACAAAGTAGACACTCAAACAGTGAGACTATTAACAGTTCTGCTCAACAATCTAACAAAAACAGTAGTGTGGTCATCTATGTTCCACACTTAAACATACATGCAGTTATATCCTTTAGAGCACTTTATTTTGCTCTCTTTTTTACAGTAGCAATTATGCATTTTGGGTTTTATTATTCCTACTGTTTATTACTTTTTTTAAAGAGGATAAAACAAAAGAGGGTAGCACAAAGCAGATCAGAACAGAACAACATAAGCAACACAACACTTTACAACAAGACAACCGGACATTAACAGTAGCTGGCAAAATATCTCTTTCTCTGCTATAGTTGAGCATAGTTTCAGATACAATAATATCAAACATAACAAAATCGTATACAATCATTGAAAGAATGAAAGAATTACAATGCATTCTGAACCAAATAACTATGATCAATGGCTACTATAATGTCTCATTTTGAATAAAAAATTTGTTTATACTGTCACATAATATTAAAATCCCAATAAGACACACCATGATAGAACTGATGGTAATAGCAGAGTAGAAGCATGGTAGAACTTTTAAGAAAGATGATATTAAATCAGCAATGGATGCCGTGACGTTTTGTTTTTTTCAAAACAGACATTCATACCATACACATAATAAAGTGAAACAAAACAGATTAAAACCATTCCAACTGATGAATGAAAACATTGAAAGGCTTCAAAGCAATGAAATGGGGAATAATTATTACTATAAAATCTTATATACTCTTATCAACTCTCATACTAGGGAGAATATACGGTATTTACACATGTGAGTTTGATTTATTTCATTTATGAGTATGGTCTCAAGTCGTGTCCATTTATTTATAAATATCTCAATGTGATCATTATTTATAGCTGGTCAGTACTCCATTGTATAAAAATGCCAAAACTTTTTTATCCATTCGTCAGTTGATGACAATTAGGTTGTTTCCAGGATCTGGCTATTACAAATTGTGCTGCTGTAAACATGGGTGCACATATATCACTGTTGTATGATGTTTTCAGTTCCTCTGGAAATATGCCTAGAAGTGGAATATCTGAGTCAAATGGGACTTCCAATCCCAGCTTTTGGAGGAATCTCCAGACTGACCTCCACAGTGGCTGCACCAGTCTACACTCCCACCAACAGTGTAGAAGAGTTCCTTTATCCCCACAGACTCTCCAGCACTTGTTGTTGGTAGTATTTTCTATACTGGCCATTCTTTCTGGGGTGAGATGTAATCTCAGTGTAATTTTAATTTGCATTTCTCTTATGAGTACTGATGATGAACATTTTTTCATGTATTTATTTGCCATTGGTATTTCTTCATCTGAGAACTGTGTATTCATTTCAGATACCTATTTTTGGATTGGGTCTCTGAATTTGGAAGGTCTGATTTTTTTAAAATTCTGTATAAGTTCTAGACAGAAGTGCTTTGTCTGAGGGACAGCCGATTAGACTTTTTCTCAATTTGTGGGTTTTCTTTTCACTCTGCTGGAAATATCTTTCGACATGCACAAACTCTTTAATGAGATATGGTCCCAGATGTTGATTCTGGGAAGTATATCTCGTGCAGTTTGATTCTTGTTCATGAATTCTCTACCTAACCCTATATCTTTGAGGTTTTTACCTACTTTGTCTTAAAACAGATTGTGTTTCTGTTTTAAGATTGAGATCTTTAATCCATTTATATTTTAGTTTAGTACAAGGTGCTAGGCATGGGTCTAGTTTTCATCTTCTGGATATGGATAGCCAATTTTTCCAGCACCATTTGTTAAAGACACTGTCATTCTTCCAGAGAACATGTTTGGCCCCTTTATCAAAGATAAGGTGGTTGAGTGGTTTTGTGGTTGTGGTTGTATCTTCCAATCTATTCCATTGATCTTCAGGGCTATTTTTATTCCAGTAACATGTTGATTGTTTTACAGTAGCTTTTAGTATAATTTCAAATCAGGGATTTTAATGCCTCCTGCCTTGCCTTTGCAGCTTAGAATTGCGTTTGTTATTCTAGGTCTCTTCTGGTTCCAGATGAATTTTAGGAGTGATCTCTCTAGATATATGAGGTATGTTAGTGGTATTTGATTGGGATTGCATTGAATCTGTATAGTAATTTTGGGAGAATGGCCATTTTCACAATGTTCGTTCTTCCTATCCATGAACAGGGGATGTCTTTCCATTTTCTGAGGTCTTCTTCAATTTCCTTTTTCAGGTATTATAATTTTCCTTGCTTAGCTGTTTTACATCTTTCATGAGATTAATTCCTAAGTATTTCATTTTTTTGGATGCTAGTGTGAATGGTGTGGCTTCCCTTACTTCTCTCTCAGTATTTTTGTTGTTAGTGTATAGGAATGCTATTGATTTTTGAGTATTTACTTTGTATACAGCTACATTTCTGAATATATTTATTATATCTAGGAATTTTTCAATGGAGTTTTGGGGGTCTTCTATGTAAAGTATCATGTCATCTGCAAATAATGATTATTTAAATTCCTCTTTTCCGACCTTTACTCCTTTTATTTCTCTCTATTGTCTAATGCTCTGGCTAGTATTTCCAGTACTATGTTGAATAGGAGTTGTGATAGGTGACATCCTTTTCTTGTGCCTTATTTTAAGGTAAAGGCTTTCATTTTTTTGCCATTTAATATGTTGCTCGCTGTTGGTTTGTCATAGATGACCTTTATCATATTGAGGTAAAGACCATCTATTCCCATTCTCTGCAAGGTTCTTATCATGAATGAGTGTTGGACCTTATCAAAAGCTTTTTCTGCATCTATAGAGATGATCATGTGGTTCTTACTTTATGTTCTATTGATATGGTGAATTACATTTACTGATTTACATATGTTGAACCATCCCTGCATTCCTGGTATGAATTCCACTTTGTCATAGTTTATAATCTTTTTGATGATTTGCTGCATCCTGTTTGCTAATATTTTATTGAGAATTTTTGCATCTATGTCCATTAGGGAGATTGGCCTATAGCTCTCTTTTTTAGTTGAGTCTTTCTCTGGTTTTGGTACTAGAGTAATATTTGCTTCCAGCAATGGCTTAGGTAGAATTGTTTCCCTTTCAATTTCATTGAAAAGTTTGAGGAGTGTCGGCATTAAGTCTTCTTTGTATTTTTTGTAGAATTCTGCAGTGAATACCTCTGGGCCTGGGCTCTTCTTTGTTGGCAAGGACTTAATTACATTTTCAATTTCAGTAATAGGAATTGGGTTATTCAGCAGTTTTACATCTTCCTGATCCAGCTTTAGTAGTTCATATGTATCTAGGATTCTGTCTATATCTTCAGTGTTATCAAAACTATGAGAGTAGAGGTTTTTAAAATAGGTGTTGATTGTCTTTCGTATTTCCACAGAGTCTGTAGTAATTTCACATTTTTCATTCCTTTTGCATGAATTTGAGTTTTTTCTTTCCTTTGTTTAATAAGGTTAAAAAAGGCCAAGGGCTTATCAATTTTATTTATTCATTCAGAGAACCAACTCTTTGATTAATTGATTCTTTGAATTGTTTTCTTAGACTCCATTGCATTAATTTCTGCTCTAATCCTTATAATTTCCTCTGTTCTTTTGCCTTTGGGCTTGGCTTGCTCTTCTTTTTCTAGATGTTTGAGTTGTAGCATCAGGTTGTTTATTTCTGTTCGTTCTGTCTTCCTGATGTGGGAACTCAGTGCAATAAATTTTCCTCTGAGGACTGCTTTCATTGCATCCCACAAATTCCAGTAAGTTGTGTTTTTATTTTAATTTGCTTTTAGATATTGTTTAATTTCTTCTTTAATCTCCTCTGTGACCCACTGGTTGCTCAGCAGAGTTTTACTCAGTTTCCATGTGTTTATGAGGTTTTTGCAGTTGCTTGTATCATTAATTTCTAACTTCATGGCATTATGATCTGATAACACGCATGGGATAATTTCAATTCTTTTGCATTTACTTAAATATGTCCTGTAGGCTAGTATATGGTCTATGTTAAAGAATGTCCCATGTACTTCTGAGAAGAATGTATATTCTAATGTTGTTGGATTGATAACTGTATATATGTCTATCAAGTCCATTTGTTCACAGGTATGATTCAATTCTGTTAATTCTTTGCTGACTTTCTGTCTAGTTGATCTGTCCCTCTGTGTCAATCGTGTGTTAAAATCTCCTGTTATAATTGTGTTATTGCTCATTTGACTTTTCATTTCTGTTAATATTTGCTTTGTGTAGCTGGGTGCTCTGGAATTTGGTGCATATATATTTAAGATTGTTATCTCTGCCTGTTGAAGTTTTCCCTGAACTAGTATGTAGTGACATTCTTTATCTCTTTGGATCACTCTTGGTTTGAATTACACATTGTCTGCAAACAAGATACCTACTCCCACTTTTTTTTTTGGTTTCCTGTTGCATGGTGTATTATTTCCCATCCTTTGACTATCAGTCTATGGGTTTCCTTTTGGGTAATATGGGTTTCTTGTAGACAGCATATGGTTGCATGTTGTTCCGTGATCCATTCTGCCAGTCTGTTTCTTTTGATTGGTGAGTAGAGACCATTTACATTAATTGTTAAAACTGTTTTATATTGGTTTATTACTCACATGTTATCGTTTTGCTGTTGTATCTCTGGCTTTCCATTCTATTTAATTGTCTGCATTGCTTGGTGGTTTTATCCTATGTGTATCTAGAATGTTTCTCAGTATTCTTTTTAGGATTGGTTTGGTGTTCATGAAGTTTTTCAGCTGTTCTTTGTCACGGAAGTAACTTATTTCTCCATGCATTTTTTGAAAGAAAATAAAACAAAAGGGGGCAGCACAGAGCAGAACAGGACAGCATAGGCAACACAGTACTTTACATTAACTCAACTGGACATCAACAGTAGCTAATACCATATCTCTTTCTCTGCTATAGTTGAGCATAGTTTCAAATACAATAATATCAAACATAACATAATAGAACAAAGCCATGCATAGAGTGAAAGATTTACAGGGCTTTCTGAACCAAATAACAGAAAATGTTCAATGGGTACTTTAATATGTCATTTTTGATAGAAAATAAAAAAAATTTGTTTGAGCTATCACACATATTCAAATTCCAATAAGACACAATGTGATAGAACCAATGGTAGTAGAACAAAAAAAAAGCATGGTAGGACTTCTAAGAAGGATGATGTTAAATCAGCAATAGCTGTCACAATGTTTTGTTTTCTTCAAAAGAGCTATTCAAATAATCAAGTATGATACAGTCAAACAAAACAGGATAAAACCATTCCAACTGATGATTGAAAATTTTGAAAGACTTCAAAGCTGTGAGATGGTGAATCATGCTTACCATAAAGTCTTATATACTCTTATCAAATCTCATATTAAGGAGATTGTATGGTATTTACCCTTGTGAGTTTGGTTTATTTCACTTAAGAGAATGGTCTCAAGTCGTGTCCATTTATTTATAAATAGTGCAATGTGATCATTCTTTATAGCTGAGTAGTACTCCATTGTATAAAAATGCCACAAATTTTATCCATTCCTCAGTTGATGGGCACTTAGGTTGTTTCCAAGATCTGGCTATTACAAATTGTGCTGCTATAAACATGGGTGCACATATATCATTGTGGTAGGATGTTTTCAGGTCTTCTGGAAATATGCCTAGAAGCGGAATAGCTGGGTCAAATGGGACTTCCATACCCAGGTTTTGAGGAATCCCCAGACTGACCTCCACAGTGGTTGCACCTGTCTACACTCCCACCAACAGTGTAGAAGAGTTCCTTTTTCCCCACAGCCTCTCCAACACTTGTAGTTGGTAGTGTTTTCTATCTTGGCCATTCTTTCTGGAGTGAGATGCAATCTCAGTGTGCTTTTAATTTGCATTTCTCTCATGACTAATGATGATGAACATTTTTTCATATATTTATTTGTCATTCGTATTTCTTCATCTGAGAACTGTGTATTCATTTCAGATGCCCATTTTTGGATTGGGTCTTTGAATTTCAAGGGTCTGATTTTTTTTAATTCTTTATAAGTTCTAGACAGAAGTCCTTTGTCTGAGGCGCTGTCCATGAAGATTTTTTTCCCAATTTGTGGGTTTTCTTTTCACTCTGCTGGAAATCTCTATTGACATGCAGAAACTCTTTAATAAGTTGTGGTACCAGTTATTGATTCTGGGAAGTATTTCCCGTGTACTTTGGTTTTGTTGATGAATTCTCTTCCTACCCCTATATCTTTGAGGTTTTTACCTACTTTGTCTTCCAGCAGTTTTAGTGTTTCTGTTTTAATATTTAGATTTTTGATCCATTTAGATTTTAGTTTAGTGTATGGTGATAGACATGGGTCTAGTTTTAGTCTTCTGCATATGGACAGCCAATTTTTCCAGTACCATTTGTTAAAGAGACTATCATTCCTCCAGTGAGCATGTTTGGCCCCGTTATCAAAGATAAGGTGGTTGAGTGAGTTTGCAGTTGTGGTTGTATCTTCCAATCTATTCCACTGCTCCGTGGGTCTGTTTCTATTCCAATACCATACTGACTTTATTACTGTACCTTTGTAGTATAACTTTAAGTCAGGGATTGTGATGTCTCTTGCCTTGCCTTTGTTTCTTAGAATTGCCTTTGCTATTCTAGATCTCTTCTGGTTACAGATGAATTTTAGGAGTGATTTCTCCATACCTCATGGATATGTTAGTGGTATTTTGATTGGAATGGGATTGAATCTGTATAGTAATTTTGGGAGAATGGCCATTTTTACAATGTTAGTTCTTCTTATCCCTGAACAGGGTATGTCTTTCCATTTTCTGAGGTCCTCTTCAATTTCCTTTTTCAGCGTATTATAATTTTCCCTGTATAGCTCTTTTACTTCTTTCGTGAGATTAATTCCTAAGTATTTCATTTTTTTTGGATGCTAGTGTAAAGGGCGTAGTTTCTCTCATTGCTCTCTCAGTACTTTTGTTGTTAGTGTATAGAAATGCTATTGATTTTTGTGTATTGACATTGTATCTGGCTACATTGCTGAATTTATTAATTATATCTAGGAGTATTTCAATAGAGTTTTGGGGGTCTTCTATGTAAAGTATCATGTCATCTGCAAATAATAGCCTATAGTTCTCTTTTTTAGTTGAGTCTTTCTCTGGTTTTGGTACTAGAGTGATATTTGCTTCCAGGAATGATTTAGGAAGAATTGATTCCCTTTCAATTTCATTGAAGAGTTTCAGGAGTGTTGGAGTTAAGTCTTCTTTGTATTTCTTGTAGAATTCTGCAGTGCATCCATCTGGGCCTGGACTCTACTTTGTAGGCAAGGACTTAATTACATTTTCAATTTCAGTAATAGAAATTGGGTTATTCAGCAGTTTTACGTCTTCCTGATCCAGCTTTGGTAGTTCATATGTATTTAGGAATTTGTCTATTTCTTCAGTGTTATCGAACCTTGGAGAGTAGAGGTTTTCAAAGTAGGTGTTGATGATCTTCTGCATTTCCACTGAGTCTGTAGTAATTTCACCTTTTTCATTTCTTACTGCATGAATTTAAGTTTTTTATTTCCTTTTTAAAATAAGGTTGGCCAGGGGCTTATCAATTTTATTTATTCTTTCAAAGAACCAACTCTTTGATTCATTGATCCTTTGTACTGCTTTCTTAGTATCTATTGGATTAATTTCTGCTCTAATCTTTATAATTTCCTCCCTTCTTTTGGCTTTGGGCTTGCCTTGCTTTCATTTTTCTAGATGGCGGAACTCAATGCAATAAATTTTCCTCTGAGGACTGCTTTCATTGCATCCCACAGTCTGGTAAGATGTGTCTGTATTTTCATTTACTTGTAGATACTGTTTAACTTCTTTAATTTCCTCTGTGACCCACTGATTGCTCAGGAGTGTATTATTCAGTTTCCATGTGTTTGTAGGTTTTTTGCAATTTCTTTTATCATTAATTTCCAGTTTCACAGCACTATGATTGGATAACATGCATGGGATAAATTCAATTCTTTTGCATTTAGTTAAATATGTTCTCTTGGCTAGTATACGGTCTATTTTAGAGAATGTCTCATGTACTGCTGAGAAGAAGGTGTATTCTGATGTTGTTGGATGGATCATTCTGTATACATCTATCAAGTCCATTTGTTCACAGATGTCATTCAGTTCTGTTATGTCTTTGCTGATTTTCTGTCTAGTTGATCGGTCCCCTTGGGTCAATGGTGTGTTATAGTCTCCTGTTATAATTGTATAATTGCTTATTTGATTTTTTATTTCTGTTAGTATTTGCTTTATATAGCTGGGTGCTGTGGAATTTGGTGCATATATATTTAAGATTGTTATCTCTTCCTCTTGAAGTTTTCCCCTTACTAGTATGTAGTGACCTTCTTTATCTCTTTGGATCATTCTTGGTTTGAAATTCACATTGTCTGCAAACAGGATGGCCACTCCTGCTTTTTGTTGTTTTCCTGTTGCATGAAGTATTGTTTTCTATCCCTTGACTTTAAGTCTATGAGTGTCCTTTTGGGTTAGATGGGTTTCTTGTAGACAACATATGGTTGGATGTTGTTTCTTAATCCATTCTGCCAGTCTGTTTCTTTGGATTGGTGAGTTGAGGCCATTTGCATTAATGGTTGTAACTGTTATAATATTGGTTTATTTTTGACATGTTATCTTTCTGCTGCTGTGTCTTTAGCTTTCCATTCTGTTTAATTGTCTGTCTTGCTTGGTGGATTTATCCCGTGTGTATCTAGAATGTCTTTCAGTATTCTTTGTTGGCTTGGTTTGGTGTTCATGAAGTTCTTCATCTGTACTTTGTCATGGAAGTATCTTATTTCTCCATCCATTTTGAGGGACACTTTTGCAGGGTATGTCAGTCTGGGTTGGAAGTGGTTTTCCTTTAGGATCTGAAATACTTCACTCCACACTCTTCTTGATTTCATTGTTTGTGTTGAGAAGTCTGCCATCATTCTGATACATTTTCCTTTATAGATGATCTCTCTTTTCTCTCTAACATTTTTTAGTATTCTATTCTTATGTTGGACTTTTGGGATTGTGATTATTATGTGTCTGGGTGTAGTTTTATTTTGGTTATGGCTCTTTGCAGTTCTATATGCTTCACTTATCCAGATGTCGGTTTCTCTTTTTCATGTTTGGGAAGTTTTCAGCTATTACTTCTGTAAATATCCTCTTTATATCATTTGGGCTGTCCCCTTCTTTTTCATTTATCCCTATTAACATTATGTTATTTTTCTTTGCATTATGTTGCAGGTGTTGAATTGTTATTTCCTGATTCTTTGTTATTTTTAAAAGATCTTGTCTTTCCTGCTCACTGGCTGCAATCTTATCTTTGATGTCTGAAATTCTATCTTCACTTTCATTGAGGTGGTTTTTACACATTTCAATAGAATTTTTGATTTCCTGTATATCTCTTTGAATCTGCTTTATGCTTTCTGTTTGTTTCTTATATTATTCTTTCAGGGATTCTATCTGTTTGCTTTGTTCCTCTAAATTTTCAGCTCTGTTTTCACTCGATGCATTCACTATTTCATTCACTATTTTTATCAATTCTTCTTTTACCTTCGCAAGTATTTTCTGGTTTGAATTTCTCCATAGCTTTCCGTATGATATCATTTCAGACATTTCAGGTTTATGGCTTCTTTTGTCTTCTATGTGCACAGCTTCTAAGCTTTCTTGTGGAGGCCTAGGGTTTGAGCCTGCCTTTTGGTCTTTCCTTTTGTCATTTTTCTATATTTCCTTACTTTCAGCGGTGTTCCAAAGCTTTCTCTGCATGTGTGGTGAATTACCTCTTAAACCCTCAGTTCCTGGAGGGGCAGTGGCTCCCCCACAGACTCTTGGCGTCCTCTCAGTGTACTAACTCCCATCTGTGGGCCCCTGGCTCCCTAATTTGTTAGGCGAATGCTGGGTTTGGTCACCCCTGTGCCTGTGGAATCTCAGGCAGTCCAGGACACAGTGCTTTGTCCCAGGCAGGTCTCCAGGAGGTTCCCTGTGAGTGAAGGGTGAGCCTACAGGTCCCAAAGAGTCAGGCCAGAATGTTGGTTTCTGAAAAGTTCCCGGTCCCAAATAGTCCTGGCCAAGATCTCAGTCTCCACAATATTCCTAATCCAAATAGCCCAGGCCACTCTGCAGGTCGGAGAGGTTCGGGTCCCAAAGAGACAGGCTGTGATGCTGCTCTCTGGGAGACTCCTTGGGGGTGAAGTGCAATGCTACAGGCCCAAACAGACCTGGCCCAGATGCCAGTCTCCAGGCAGTTCCCTGCAGGTGAAGGGCGGGCCTACCAGTGTGAAACAGTTGCGCTGAGATGCAGGTCTGCGCAGACTTTCGATCCAAACAGCCCAGGCCACTCTGCTGCTCTGAGAGGTTCGGGTCCCAAAGAGACAGCTGGCAATACTGCTTTCTGGGAGACTTCCTGGGGGTGAAGGGCAGGTCTATGGGCCCAACCAGACCTGCCTAGATGCCGGTCTCCAGGCAGTTCCCTGTGGATGAAGGGCGGGCCTATCAGTACCAAATAGTCGCGCTGAGATGGAGGTCTGCACAGACTTTCAATCCAAACTGCCCGGGCCACTCTGCGGGTCCGAGAGGTTCGGGTCCCAAACAGACAGGCCATGATGCTGCTTTCTGTGAGACTTTCTGAGGGTGAAGGGCGGGGCTACTGGCCCAAACAGACCTGGCCCAGATGCTGGTCTCCAGGCAGTTTCCTGTGGATGAAGGGCGGGCCTACCAGTCCCAAACAGTCAAGCTGAGATGCCGGTCTGTGCAGACTTTTGATCCAAACAACCCGGGCCACTCTGCGGGTCAGAGAGGTTCAGGTCCCAAACAGACAGGCCATGATGCTGCTTTCTGGGAGACTTCCTGGGGGTGAAGGACTCTCTCCATCCATTTTGAAGGACAGTTTTGCCATGTACGTCAGTCAGGGTTGGAAGTGGTTTTCCTTTAGGATCTGAAATACTTCACTCCATGCTCTTCTTGACTTCATTGTTTGTGTTGAGAAGTCTGCTGTGATTCTGAAAGATTTTCCTTTATAGGTGATCTGTCTTTTCTCTCTAACAGCTTTTAGTATTCTGTTCTTATG
>PVJX010047081.1:0-12024 GCA_004027295.1 Dolichotis patagonum | reverse complement strand
ATGTGAATTCCCTGTATGTGACAATATGGACAACTATTTGGAAGAAAACAAGAGTCAATATGATAGAGAGTGAATATCTCCAATTGTCTAGTTTTGAAATTTTTGTCTCTTACATTGCTTTCTTGTGATCCGCTTTGCTCTGTTTTGTTGTGTTTAATTTTACCCTTTTGATATAATTGCATGTATATTTGAGTGGGTACGATGGATGACCATATTGTTGTTTTTGTCAGATCGTGGAGCAGAACTGTTAACAGTGTCACTGTTTGAATGTCTACTTGACATGTTTTAACTTTGTAATTTGAACAACTATTTCCAAGAAGTCAGTATGTAATTTGTCAAGTAATAATTTCTTAGGTTTTTTTGTTGTTGTTCTTTTCCTTTTTTCCTTGGAATACTGTATTGTTGCTACCCTTTATTCTGTTTTGTTTTGTCTTGTTTTTTTCTCTTTAAAGAAAATTATTTTTTTAAAAAAGAGGCATTTTGCCAAATGTTTCAGCATTACACAGCTCAAGTTACCATTTTTTCAACTTCATTTAGTAGTTTCCTTGAGCTAGGCCCATTTATTTAGCTTTTTGTTAACGTAAGCACTCATTTCTAGGTACAAGTTTCTGTATCAGTTAGCTATCACTGCCTAATAGACCACTTCTAAATTCAGTGGCATGTAGTGATAAACATTTATGGCCATGCTTACAATTCTGCGAGAAACACTGGCAGCTCTGCCCTAGGATGTTTACCTGCAGGCTGGCCTCAAACAGCAGCCAGAGTGGCTCTGCTCCGTGTGCTACTTTTAGTTTGGAGTCAAAAGCGAGTTACCCAGAGCAGCAGCAAGTCCCCAAGCAAACAAGCACATGGCACAGACTCATGTTAAGTCTTCATTCATGTCATATTTACTAAGGTTCCACTGGACAAAACAAGTCATATGGCTAAGCTCAGCCAGTAACCGCAGAGCGGGAAAATACATCCTCTCAGCTGAGGGAAGCACAGTCAATGTTTTCCGAAAGGTAATCAGAATTATCACCAGTATACTAGCTTGGGGAACTTTTATTAGAGATTTTTTTTAAATTTTATTTAAAGAGAAAAAAAAGCAATATAGAAAAAAGGGTAGAAACAATACAGAACCTCAAAAAAAAAAAAAAAACCCATAAAGAAGCCACTAGTTGACAAACCACATACTGTTCTCCCAGAAATAGCTGTTCATGTTACAAAATTAGGCATACAAAGTGAACAAACAGTGAGGCTGCAAACAGTTCTGTTCAACAATCCAACAAAAACCTGGTAATATGGTTATCAATCCCACACACTTAAACATACATGCAGTTATATCCTTTAGAGCATTTTCTTTTCCTCTTTTTGCTTTTTAAGTATATTATCTGTTTAGTTATATTATGTTTCAGCTTTCTCAGTACCTTATTGATCTCTTTTGTTGTTGTTACTTCCTTTTCAAACACCTTATATAATTCTGTTGTTTTGTTTTTAGTTTCTCTTCATTCATGTCACATGGATCAGCTTTGGTGGAGTTGGGAGTTTTTGGAGGTATTTTGTTACCTTATTTTCTCACGTTCTCTTGTTTTATTTGTATTTAATTTTTATTAACTTGGAGGTAGTAATATACAACAAAACAGGATAGAATAAAGCCAATTGAGACAGTGCGGTGAAATTGGCATAGAACATCACAGCAGGTCACCAGGACAGCAGTAATAGGCAACATTGTATATCTTGTTGTCTTCACAATAGTTGTTCTTCTACTAAGTACAGCAAAATCAAAAGAAATACACAACATTATAGAACACATCAACACAAAGTATTGAATAGAGAAACACCGTTAATCAGGACAAAGCAAAACGACGATAAAAATATCTGCCTTCAGAGATAGTAGAAGGAAACTCCCCCCACTGGCTGTACCAAATATGGTCACCTCCTAAGAGATACCCAGATCTCTGAATCCCAATTGTTAATGGGGGGGGGGGTGCGGTATGTTTGATTCTAAGCCCGTGCCCCGGTAGGCAGCAGGCTGGTTGCTGGTTGGCTCAGCGCCCTAAGTTCCAACATGGCCTTTATTAGAGATTTAAGTAGAGAATTTGGGTGTATATATGCATCTGAACTTCAAGGCAAGGATTTACGCCAGAGATAAAAATTGTATATTCTGCAGTATATTGATGTGGAAACTGACAACAGAGGATTAGATTGCTGTCTTAGTTATTTTTCTCACTACTTAGACAAAATACTCAACATCTCAGTTAAAGGAGGAAAGGTTTATTGTAGTGTACAGTTTGTAGAAGTTTTAGTTCATAGTTGGCTGGCTGCCAGGCAGAGTGGAATGGCTAAGGGGCATCACGGAGGAGAAACAGTCCATGGCAAAACAGGGTAGGCAGAAGGCAGCAAGCAACAAGGGACAGAAACAGCCCTCTTTCTAACCTTTATATTCCATGCAGGTTAGGGCAGGTAGCGTTCACACCCAGAGTGGGCTACCCTTAATCTCAGCATCACACACCCTAGATCCAGCCACCTATGAAAGGCCCCTTCTATGACTGCATGAGCCTTTGGGGGAACGTCAAGCCATAACAACTGCCAAGAGTGTGTGTGAACATAAAGAAGAAAGGAGATCCAGGACTGAAATCGTGTGCACCTTGGCTTTCAGAGACTGGCAAAAAGAGGTGCAAGTCCTGGGAGCAAGGAAAGGGTGATCAGTAAGTTAAGGGCAAAAGCAGGAGCACACAGGGCTTCGATTCCTTACAGGATTCACTGAAAAACATGATTAGGGAAATTTTAAGCTTTGAATGCTATTCAAAGAAGTAAAGACATGACTGGAAATTAAAAAGACAAACCTCTAATTTAAGAAGTTAGAAAGAAAGGCAACAAAATGATCCAAAGGATACACCAGGTGAGAATAATAGTGTTCAGCACGATATCAATGAAACGGGAAACAAGGGTACAGTAACAAGAACTTACAACATGAAAAGCCTGTGCTTTGAAAAGATAAACTGAATTAACAAAACTATAGTGGAGTTCATCCATTCAAGAGAGAAGCTTAAATAATCTTAGAAAGGAAGGCAAAGCCACAAATACTGTGGAAATTAAAAGGATAGTAAAAAGATATTAAGATGAATTTTACGTCAGTAAAACTAAAAGCAGATGAAATGGGCAGAGAATTCCCAAATAAGTTATTAAATCTAAATACAAAAGAAATAGAAAACTGACTAGTTCTACAGCAATTCAAACTACTGAATCTGTTAAAAAACATATCCATAAAAAAAATCAAGTCCCAGAATTTTCTGTCCATTTCTGCTAATTGTATCAACCAAAGAAGAAATATGTCTATATTTACTTAAACTATTGCAGAACATAGTGAAAAGGGAACACAATTTGAAACATTTATGTTATCATCAAAATGTTTTATTTTGTTTTGGAGTGTGTGTGTGTGCGTGCGTGTGTGCGTGCGTGCGTGTGTGTCTTCTGAGCTGGTCTCGAAACTCTGTACCTACATATCTGACACAATAGGTACATATCACAACACTTGGCTGGTATTATCATATAGGAGATGAAACAGGAGAAATTATTGTAATAGGTGAGTATCAATTACAGGCATATTTGCAATAGTCTAAAAAATATTTGCACATAATATCAATTAATATCATTTAAAAAGCTGCATGGTGAGGAGGATTCCACATGGCTGAGTAGAGTTCGAACTGAACTGGAGAAGCTCAGGGAAGATCCACTGAGAAAGAAGGCATCAGGAGGGTGGAAAGGGCCCACACAATGAAACAGCAAATTAATAAGAAAAAGTGATACATGTAGGTCCAGTCAAACAGACAACTGGCGAAGGAAGCCTTGCTTCCAGGGCAGGCTTACTGCCCCACTCTCCTCTCCGCTGAGAAGCAGTGAGGAAAAGAGCCTGGGGGTCTAGTCTAGCACTGCAGAGGCCAGATGCCTGGTACAGATTTTGTGTCTGCCTCTTTCCCCAAGCAGCCCACCCCCAAACACTGGGGGAAATGGCATTCCTGCACTCTCCGCTCCAGCTGGTACTGTGAGCAGGGGACCACTTCCCTGTACTACGGCAGAGAGGATACACAGGCAAAGGGCATCCTAGCTGGGTTAGCACAGCTCAAAATCCTGCCTACCAGACCTGCACAGGTTCAGCGGTGTGTGCCCACATGGCCCTGGCACTTAACTAAATACTCCATTTGTGCAGAGTAACAGGCTAGTGTACACAGACTGGCTGGCATCTGCTCTGTGGGACTGCAGGTCAGCTAAGTCATGGGCAGCATGTCTAAATAACCTAGTGTGTGTCCTGCAGGGCATTAGCCAGGGGCCACGTCAGTTCTGTTCCTGCCTCCCCAGATATCAGGACATACACCCTCTGTGGAGAGCACAAGAGGCCAACTGCAGCCAGACTGCACTTGAGACAAGAGGGAAACTGCAGAATCATGGGCTCTTTGGTACAAAGGCTAAGAAGGAATTTCAGCCACTGTTATTCCCTGCAGAGCTCACCAGTGCTCACCATGGGCTAGGGAACCCCACTCCACCCTGGCAGAGTGGCATGGACTGTGGATTCCAGTGGTGAGTGCACATGCCCCCATGAATCTGCAGACTCCTGAGTGTGAAGAGCTGAGCCCATCACTGTCATCTCTTGCAGATCCCCTGTAAGTGTGTGACACCTATGCACTGAAACCACCCACCTGAGAGCAACCCCTCACCTACCAGTGAACCTACTCACTGATTCTTCCATCACAGCAGGGGTGGGAGGAGTGCCAGGAAGATTTCCTAACTCATCAGCTGGGTCAGTGCCAAACTCTGCAAGTTGGCAGAACAAAGCCCAGAGACTGGGTTAGCTTCAATTTTGCAGTGGAAAGGTCAAGGTGATACTGCTCTGGCTGCATGTAACTGGAGTTACAGAAATGCTAGAGGATTACACAGACTGAATTGTCAATTTGTTTACAATTGTAATAGAACATTTTCCAAATATTAGAAAAGAGTTCAAAATAAAAGTGAGATTTCTAGAACACCAAATTACTATGATGAAAAAATAATTCACCAGGACAGATCATCATTAAATTTCCATATGTCTAAAAGCCCCAGAATGTTAACAGCAGTCCAATAAAAACACCAAAATGACATAAACCCCTTAGAAGTATAACTGGCTTCTCAACACTAACTCCAGAAGAACCTGGAATGAAGTATTTCAAACCCTAAGAGCAAACAACTTCCAACCCAGATTAGCATGCTCATCAAAACTTTCCTTCAAAATAAATGGAGAAATAAGGACATTTAACAAAAAAGAACAACTCCATACATTTGTGAATACTAAGCCAGCACTCCAGAAAACACTGAAGAATATCCCAGACAGAGATGATGAAGCCAATAAAGCCAAAAACTCAGACAGAATGAAAGCACAAAGCAATTCAGTGGGTAAATAGCAGTAATAAAATATGACAGGAAAAGAAAAACAAAGACACCACGGACAGAGAAAGAGGGTAATGATGGTGATTAATCAGCACCTCTCAGTAATACCTCTGAATGTTAATGGTCACAACTCTTCCATTAAAAGGCAGCTTGGCAGAGTGGATCAGAAATCACAATGCAATAGTCTATTGCATTCAAGAAACTCATCTAATCCCAAAGACAACCACAGACTAAAAATCAACAGATGGAAAATAATATTTTGCATACCAGGACCCCCAAAACAACCAGGGGTAGCAGTTTTAATCTCAGGCATGGTAAACTTCAAGCTAAAACTGGTAAGAAGAGACAAAGGTCCCTGCATATTAGTTAAGGGAATAACTCAATAAGAATATTTATGAACTGAATACTGGAGGACCAAACTTCATAAAACAAATACTACTGAACATAAAAGATCAAATAAGTACTAACACATTCATAGTGGAGGATCTTTACGCTATACTTACTCAAACATATAGATCAACTAATCAAAATATCAACAAGTAAGTATCAGAGCTGAGCCACCCTTGAATATATGGGCTTAATAGATATCTACAGAGTATTCTACCCCACTATAACAGAGGATGCATTATTTTCTGCATAGCACATAGCACTTTCTTCAAAACAAGTCACGTACTTACCCACAAAGCCTACTTAAATAAATGCAGAAGAATCAGAATCACCCCATGTGCACTATCAGATGACTGTTCAGTGAAAACAGAAGTCAACCACAGAAAATTCAGATGTACCTGGAAAATTAACAACATACTCCTAAACAACCAACAGACAAAAATCCAGGAAGAAATAGGCACATTCACGATGGACTGTAATTTGTGCATCTCATTGCTGGCAGCTCTGATTTGAATTCATTCATTCCTGCAGCTTGAACTACTGGTGGCATATGCATAAGTGTCCCATTGGGTGGCCTATACTTTTTTTCAGGGGTCTTTGCTTATAATAATGAAGAGAAAAGCATTGATTTAGTAGACCAGATGTCATCATATTATAGTTCCTTAAGGAAAACTTTAAAATGGTATAATAATTGTAATACAGTCAATTTGTGGGATAGCAGTTATAAATGCATATAATAGAAACCAGCAATGGGGTATTTGTAAGATTTCCATGCTCACATTTAGAGAATTAATTATTGATAAACTATTCATGAATATAAATACATTTCTTTTAATTTAATGTAATAGTTTTGTTGATTATTGAACAATTTTTAATTGGTATGAATAGTATTAATTCAGGCAGTATTTAATCATATTCAGTAACTAACTAGATTGAGTCCATGTATGGACTTTTAATAATTTAATTAGTAAAAATACCAGTAAAAGTGATTAAATCCATTTTTACCACCAGTATAATGATGTACAAGCCATCCAATTGGACAGTGGTATGCATACCAGCGGTGGTTCAAACCAGCAGAAATGTAAATAATTTCTGGAAGTTAATGACAATGCTTGCACAATACAGGGGAAGTCTGGGACTCAAGGAAAGCAGCCCTAAGAGGGCAGTTCATTGCAGTCAATGCTCATGTTAGGGAAACAGAGAAAGCTCAAATAAATAAATTTATGAGGAACCTTAAGATACTTGAGAAACAACAAAACTCCAGGCTCAAACCAAAAGTAAAGAGCGAAATTATAAAGATTAGAGTAGAAATCAATGAAATTGAGGCTACAAAAACCAACATATTCCTGAGATCCATGCCAAGTTGGAACTTAGAGTGCTGGGAAAGAAAGCAACCCACTCACCTCCCTGGTAAGCAGCCATGGCTTAAGCAAGTGGCTGGCGCCCCAGGGAAATAACCAGCTAGCATCTCCTGAGATCCGTGCCACATTGGAACTTAGGGCACAAGGCAACCTGCTTGCCTCCTTGATAAGAAGCCGTGGCTCAAGCAAGCGATGGGCGCCCCAGGGAGAGAACCAGCCAGCATCTCCCGAGATCCATGCCATGTTGGAACTAAGGGCACTGGGAAAGAAAGCAACCCGCTCGCCTCCCTGGTAAGCAGCCATGAGCCCACCGGCACATGGGTTGAGAATCAAACATCCCATCCCTCCCATCCCCATTGGCAAATGGGAGGCAGAGGTCTGAGCATCTCTTGGGAGGCTGACCGTATGCAGTATAGCAAATAGGGGGGATTTTCTTCTATTGTCTCTTTGAAGACAAATTATTTTTATCATGGTTTTGCTTTGTTCTAATTAATTGCATTACTCTATTCAGAATTCTATTTTGATAAGCTCTATAATGTTATGTATTTGGTTTGATTTTGCTATACCTGATTGAAAGGACAACTATTGTGAAGATAACGAGATATACTATGGTACCTATTACTCTTACCCCAGTAATCTGCTGTGACCTTGTGTACCAATTTCACTGCATTGTCTCATTTGGCTTTGTTCTGTCTTGTTCTATTGTACTTTGCTACCTTCAAAATAAAATAAAAACCAATATAAGGGATCAACAAATCAAAGAGTTGGTTCTTTCAAGGACAAACATTTAACTAAATTTATTATGAGATAGAAAAGATTCACATCATTGTAACTAAAAACAAAAAATACTGTAACTAAAAACAAAAGCATTGTAACTGAAATCACAACAGACAATGTAAAAATCTAGAAAATAGTAACTACTGTGAAAAATTGTATTCCAACAAATTGAAGAGTATGACAGGTTCCCTGACTCATATGAATTATCTAAGCTAATCCAATAAGACACAAAAATGCTACACAACCCAATAAAAACAATGAAATTGAGACAGTAGTAAAAACTTACCAACTAAAATCCCGGGGTATGATAGATTCACTGCTGAATTCTATAAATCCTTTAAGGACATTATAGCACTGAAACTCCTGAAGCTGTTTAAAGAAGCTGAAATGGACAGAGTGTTTCCAATCTTATTTAAGGAAACCAGCATCATTTTGATTTTAAAACCAGATAAAGACCCAACTGAAAGAAAACTACAGACAAATCTCCTGTCTGAGGATAGATGCAAAGATCCACAAGTTACTGTTGAACAGAATGCAGCACATCACCAAAAAGATTATACATCTTGACCAAGTAGGTTACATCCCCAAATTGCAAGGATGATTCAACATATGCAAACCAATAAATGCAATCAATACATCAACATAAACAGAAGCAAGGTAAAAAACCACATGGTCATATCACTAGAAAAGGCCTTTGACAAAGGCTTCTCTCCTTTCAAGACAAGAATCTTAAAGAAAATAGGTATAGAAGGACCACACCTGAATTTGATAAAAGCTATTTATGAAAAACCAAAATCATATTAAATGGAGAAAAACTGAAAACATTCTTTTAGAATCAAGAACAAGACAAGGATACCCAATATTAACACTTATTCAACCCAGTATCCAAAATATTACCAGGGACAGTAGGATAAGGAAGAAATGAAAAGGATACATATGGGAAAGTAAAAACTAAAATTATCATTATTTTCAGGGGACATGATACTTTACATAGGAGATCCAAATAATTTCACCAAAACTCTTCAAATTAATAACTAACTTCAGCAATGTTCCAGGGTACAAAGCAAATATAAAATCAATAGCATTTTTTTGTACGCCAATAATGAACTCAGTGAAAAAGAAACTATTAAAACAATACCATTTTGGTAGCATCAAGAAAAAGCAAATACTGAGGAATTGACTTAGTCAAGGAAATGATAGACCTTGGAAAACTACACAGAAAACTACAGCAGTCTGAAAAAGGAGTTTGAAGAGAACATCAGAAAATGGAAGGATATTTCCTGCTTCTGAAGAGGCAGAACCAATATTATCAAAATGGCCATACTTGCAAAATCATTACATAGGTTCAATGCAATCCCAATTAAACTACCAGCACCATTTCTCACAGATACAGAGAGAACAATCCTAAAATCCATATGTAACAAGAAGCGATCCAGGAAAACATAAGCAATCTTGAGCAAAGCAGGAACCAACACAATACCTGACAGAAAGCTATACCACAAAGCAGCAGTGATAAGAATAGACATGGTACTGATACAAAAACAGACATGGATTGGTGAAACAGAATAGAGGACACAGAAACATCCCCAGATACATTTAACTGTTTGATCTTTGACAATGGGACCAAAAGCACATGTTGGAAGAAAGACAGTCTATTCAGCAGGTGGTGGGAAAATCGAGTATCTATTTGCAGAAGATTGAAACTGGACCCATATGTCACACCAAGTACTAAACTAGTATCAGAATCATCAAAGACCCAACATTAAAACAGAACCTACTGGAAGACAAAATAGGTGAAACACTTGAAGTTATAAGAGTAAGCAAAGATTTTGTAAGCAGAGCCCCAATTACACAAGAAATAACAACAAGAATCAACAAGTGGAATCATATAAAATTAAAAATGTTCTGCATGGAAAGGAATCAACAGTACAGTGAAGGGACAGCCTACAGAATGGGGAATTCTTTTTGTCACCCTCTTTCTGACAGAGGACTAATATCTGGAATATATAAAGAACTAAAAAAAATAGATTACATAAAATAAAAGTCCCAATCATGAAATGGACATGTGAAATGAACAGACGCTTCACAGAAGTACAAGTGACCAACAGACATATGAAAAAATGTCAGCCTCTCAAGTCATTAGAGAAATGCAAATTAAAACAACACTAGGATTCCATCTTACACCAGAAAGAATGGCAATCATCAGAAGTCAAACAATAGCAAATTCTGGTGAGGCTACAGAGAAAATGGAAGTCTTCTACATTGTTGACAGGAATGTAAACTAGTACAACTACTGTGGAAACCAGCATGGGGATTCCTCAAAGAACTACAGTTACAAATTTTACATGAGCCAGATATTCCCATCCTACATATCTTTCCCAAAGACCTTGAAACATCATACTAGAGTGATACATGCATACCAATGTTTATAGCAGTATTGCAGTGTCAAGCAGAATCACTGATATGACACCCAGGATTTGGAGGCAGAGTTACTTAATGTCAGTGGGCACTAATTGGAGTCATTCCCAAAATATCAGGCCCTTATCTCTGGTGGTTTTGGGCTTATATAGAATAAGGAGAAAGTATAGACACAGAGCACTTGGATGGTTTTTATTGTTTCTTACAATATGCATCACAGTGACCGGCTGTTTCTAGGAGACAGAAGTAACAGGAACTATTACTTGGGCAACTAACAGACTGCCTGGGGGCATTTTTGGCTACAGTATAATTCCTAACAGTTAAATCCTAGAAGCAGCCTGTATATCCATGGTTCAGATAAGTGGATAATGAAAATGTAGTATCTACACATAATGGGATATTATTAAGCTGTAAAGAAGGAGATATTTGAGAGATTTGTAGGAAAATGGGTGTACTTGAAAAATATCAGTGTTGAGTGAAGTAAATCAGACACACAAGCTTAAATAGCTGATGATATCTCTCATTTGAGGACTTTTAAAGTACAAAGGATGGGTAGAAGGAAACACTGGGATAGATCTCTTACAAGGGAAAGAGGGAGGAGAAGGGTAAGTAAGAAGAATTAAGATATGCCATATGCTGGAATTTAATAATCTCAGTGAATGTAAACATTATATGTCATAAACTGTCATGGTTTATGTCAGTGGCCCCCAGGCCTCATGCATTTGCGTTGTGCATTTGTGATTGGTTCATTGTCTAGTGCTTAGATTGGTGGTTTCAGTGCTACACCCTACTAAGGGGTGGAGCCAGGATGTGATGTAATGGCAGGAAGAAGGTGTATCTCTCTCTTGCCAGTTTCTGCTTGCTGTTTGCAGCCACCATGAACTGCGGCCCCGCCATGCCACCCTGCCTTGGAGCCAACTGAGTATGGACTGAAACCTCCAAAAACTATAAGAAACTTTCCCAACTTTGGGCATCAGGTATTTTGTCTCAGTGTCATAGTTACTAGTAAGAATAACTAAGACAGAATTTGGTACCAAGAGTGGAGTCATTGCTGTGACTATACCTGACCATGTTTTTCAAGAGGCTTTGGAAATGGCTTGTGGGCAGAGTTTGGAAAGGTTCAGACATGTCGCCTGGATGCACAGAGCTGGAGCAACTTAGGTTGTTCTGTAGAGGAGATTCTGGTCAGAGCTCAGGAGACCAGAAGGCTGACAGAAAGCCTGATAGTAAAGACCATGCTTGTGAGGTTTCTTCTGGGAAAGAGGACTGTATTGGTTGTTAGACTCCCTATGATGTGTGTTATGGCTTGGCAGAAAGTTTGTCTGCATTTTGCTCATGCCCAGAGACTTTGCCTGAGACTGAGATTAAGGGTAATGGACTGATTAATCTGGCTAAGAATTTTTTTTTTTTAATTTAAAAGAGAATAAAACAAAAGGGGGCAGTACAGAGCAGATCAGAACAGGACAACATAGGCAACACAGAACTTTACATTAAGTCAACTGGACATCAACAGTATCTAACACCGTATCTCTTACTCTGCTATAGTTGAGCATAGTTTCAATTACAATAATATCAAACATAACACAATAGTATAAAGCCATGCATAGAGTGAAAGAATTCCAGGGCTTTCTGAACCGAATAACAGAAAATGATCAATGGGTATTATAATATCTCATTTTTG
>PVJX010047080.1:0-12026 GCA_004027295.1 Dolichotis patagonum | reverse complement strand
ATCTAGCCCAGCATCTGGCACATATTTAGAGTACATATTATTCAGTTAATTTCCAAAGACTGAAAATGTCATTTCATACACACATTTGCTAGGAGGGGGCAACATATTCATTAATGACACTGGGCTATTTTATGTGGCTTTTTACATAAAGAGTTCTAAATCTTTTTATTGACATGAATATAGATACTGTTTAAAAATAAACACCATCAAGTCTGCTTACTAGAATGTGAGCATGTAACAATAAGTGTATATTTCTTTTGCATTAAGTGCCTGCTATGTACCAGGCACCATGCCAGGTGCTGGAAACACAAGGAGGAAGAGTCAGCACTGCCTCTTTTTGAAGACTGGAAAAAAGTATGGGTATATGGTATAAATGTGTATGTGTGTGGGTGATACACAGAAAGGTACATATGTGTATGTATGTATAAAATAAAACCTTGGATTGTAACTCATTCTGTGAGTGTTGTGTAAGACAAACAAATATTTCTAATAAATTTTAACTTGATAAATGTCTTGCAATACAAGTAGTATATGATGCCGAATGGCACATGATCACAAGTCAGCCAAAGGTTCCCTCCTCTCCCTTTGCTCCCTCGCTCACTGTGGGATTGCGGGTGATCATCTCCCACTAGCAAGAGGTTATGGAGGAGATCTCATTTGCAGATTAGGAAGAGGAAAAAGTCAGAGAAATCCCTCACTTCAAGTGAGATTAGAGAGATATATAGAACATGGGAAATGGTACAAAATTTTAATGGAAAAGCACCACCCAAATAAGGCTGAAGCAGTGTCACATTTCCACAAAATCCTCAAAAGGAGCCAAAAGCAAGTGTCATTGGATAGGTTCCTTGTTAAAGCCACACAAAAAGAAAAACATTTTATTGAGCCAACAGATAGCAGTCATTCTGTTAGTGATAGTGAAAGTCATCCTACACAGTAACCCTCCTCTTTTTCTTTTCCCTCACACCAGCTATGAAGGTTTTCAGAGGTGAGTGCAGGGGTTTTTAAATATTTTGTATTTTCTTTATTATTTTGTATTATATTGTAGTACTGTAATCATTTTTATATATGAATATTTTTGGGTTGTGGAACAAATCATCTGAGTTTCCATTATTTTTTATGGGGAAATTTACTTTCATATACAAGCACTTTGGATTACAAGCATGTTTCTGGAACAAATTATGCTCACACACCAAGGTTTTGTTGTTTATTCTTTTTCATGAAGAAAAAGAAAGGTGATTAAACAACCAAGGAGTGGCAAACATTATTTTTTGAAATAATTTTCCTAGAATCAAGGAATATTGGTATCTTCATAGTTATATTTTATTCCATCCTTTCATAATGTTAAAATTTTTTTGTTATATTAATGAGAACAGCTTGCATTTTCCCAGGAACAGAGCATGTCATAGGAAGAATGATGGCCTCCCACCCGTATCTCCAACCTCATCACTGCATTCTGTGAATATGTTATATATATAGCAACAGGGGCTTTATGACTGACTGAGGGTTGTATTGGCAGGCCAGGACAGGTCCTTATAAAATAGATAAATCACACAAAAGAGTCAGAGACATGGAGCAAAAGAAGAAGCAAGAGACACTCAGAGTGTAACAATCACTGTTGCTCGTTCTGAAGACAGTGGAAGCCACAAGTCAGAGAATACAAGTGGTTTCTAAGAGCTAGGCATACTCCCCATCCCATGCTTCAAAAAAAGACAAAAAAGATATCAGACCTCAGTCCTATAACTGCAGGGAACAGAATTCTACCAACAATATGACTGAGCCTGGTCTGGCTCCCCCTCCAGAGCCCAGCCCTACTCACACTTTGTTTTTTGGCTTTGAAGCAGAGAAACAAGCTGAGCCCACCAGACTTACGACCTACCCAACTGTCAGATAATACAACCATGTAATTTAAGCCACAGACTTTGGGGGTAATTTGTTACAGTGGGCCCAGAAGACTAATAAAGAATGTAACAGTAAATAAATGATGTAACCTGATTTGGGATTTTTCCCTAGTACTGGTGACTGAACCCAGGGCCTATTCACTGAGCTTTATCCCAGCTATTTCATTGTTTTTTACAGCTAGATCCACCTAAGTTGCTTAGGCTGGGCTTGAACTTGTGATCCTCCTTTCTATATATCATATGGTAATGGGACCAAGATATTTCATCATACCTGGGAATCAAGTCCATGACAGTGCTGCACAGATAGCTCCTTCCTTGCTTAATAACACAGTTTTCTTCCCCTGATCTACCTTACCTAGCCCAGGGCTTCTCAAATTGTATACTGCACCAAACACCTGGGGATATTGGAAAAATGGGAGATTCTGTTTCAGTGGGTTTGGGTTAGCCCTAAGAGCTTACATTTCCAGCAAGTTCTCTCCTGAAATGACGGGCCACAAGAATACTCGGAGTAGCAAGGATAGGTCTATGTTCTCTGGGGACAGAGCAGATAAGGTCTTTCATTATGTCACTTCTGCCACTCTCTACCCACTTCACCACACTGTCACCAAGCTTTTCAGAACAGATTCACCTGTCTTATTGCAGACCTATTCCTACAGCCTGAAGGGTCTGATATTTAACAGGTGCTCCATAAATATCTGTCAGTTGGATAAGTATATTAATATTTATTCATGGCTTCTACAAAACAAAAAAAATGTAAAGGGAAATCAAAGTGCCAAAGAATGCAATCATAAGACAAAAAGCTTGCGGAAGAAGGTCAGAGAGAAGTAATTTGGGGAAAGTCATTTCAGCAGCTAAAGTTAAAAGATTTAGGTGACTAGGTATTTGATTTTAGTCATAGGAGCCAGAAATAAATGAATGCAACTTGCTCACCAAGTCCTATGTCAATGTAACTATAAACAGCTAACTTTCTATGGTTCTCACTACATACATACACATATTTATTTATGCATGCATGCATGCATATGTATATACACTCACACAGAAACTGTCATTTCATTTTCTCCACATTCCAGTAATACCTAGCTTGCACACTGGTCCTACTGATACAATAAACCCAGGATCACTTCAGAGCCATGCGTTTAGCCAATCCAAAGGGAACTCATCAATGAACATTCTTCTGAAAACTTGGACTTCCAGAAGAGGAAGTGAATGATGTGTCTGCATGTCCGGCCAACAGAAATCTCAGCTGTGTCTGGTTTGGCATGAGAAGTCCCCCTTGAATGGGATAACAAGCCAACCCCCCAGACTAGGCAGCTTGTTTCCATCTGGGCTTGTTTTTGTTTTGGTTGCAAAGTCACTAAAACCTCTAGAGAAACAAAGCAATGCGTTTTTAGTCTTGTTTTGTTCTAATGAGTCAAATTTGCCAGGAACACAAAGCTGAATTCTGCCCACAATATTCTTATGCTTCCCGTACACAGAGTCAAAGTTTTAGCCAATTATTCCTTTCCTTCTCCCACATGAGCTAATGAGTGTAGCTCTGTAGCCATGACACTGTTTACAACCTTGGGCTTTTAGAATCAGTAAGGGGAAATTGCCCTTGTACTAAGAAATGCTCTCCTGTCAAATATCACTATCTTTGTTCATTTGTTGTTTTTAGGAGAATCATTTAGAAAATGAAGTTAGGAGAACAGCTTTTCTACTGAAGACAAACATCTGGACTTTGCCTACCTCTTTTTTCAGTTTCGTGACAAAACAAAGCACATGACCTGGATCCATTTCAGGGAAACTGCAAGAACCCAGGGTTTCACCCAAAACTGAGAAGGCCATTTATTTGTATGTTCCTGTTTCTCATGATCACTAAGAACTCTCAGCCTTGCCATGAGTGGCTCACTGGAATCAGAAGATCAGGCCAGGAAGATTTGCAGAAACAAGGTCCTTTTGCACAAGAGCATGAATCATTTCTTAGAGGGTATCCTGGGGAAGCAGGATTGAAGTTCGCCTGCTTTCCCACCCAGACACCAATCTAACAGCTTTCAAAAGGTTAGCAGAACTGATTCTGAGAGCCAATGTTTATGGCTGTATGAGGTTTAGAAGGAGGATGCTACAGAAAGCTGTGACATAGCTCCAGGTTAGGAAAATAGGGCACTATCAGGAGTATAGCAAAAGTTGCCACCAGCCCACTTACTGTGCCAAATGTGCAGTGCTCCTGTCTTATAATGTGTTCGCTCCTGGATTATCCAGGAGCCAACAGACACATGGAGCTACTTGAACAGGCATGTTAAGATTGCCTCACCTCACTTGAGGATGAGGACTATTTTAGATGTCACCAAAAAGACTAAATGTCAGAACTCTTAGCACTGAAGACCTTTTGTTTCTGAAGTATTTCCTATGAAGAAGTCACAGCAAGCATACTACTCAGTCTAATTCAAGCCTGGTGTTTTTACAGTGTCTAGATCTTATAAAATATGTAGTAAGGCCTGAAGCATGAAACCAACCAAGTCATTTCACTTATTTCCTTTTATAGGTGCCTGAATGCAGAGGTAAGAGCAATGGCGAACAGCTGAAGGGCTGGGAATGTTGTGACTGATCAAGATGAAACATCTCTATGTCCTGGCTATCCAGCTGCTCCTGACCTGGTTCACTTACAAAATAAATCAGTTTCTAATGCTCTTACCTTAGATGACTCACATTAACCCTCACCCTTCTGCTCTATGCTGTAAAACAGAACAGTACTCACCCCAAAAGAGTACTATCAAGATGTCAACTAGTGAGTTCAGGTAAAATGCCTGGCATATAGTGAATGCACACTAAATGTAAGCTACTTTTACATATCTTCCCCGGGAAGAAACATTTCTTGTGACTTACCCCTTGTAAGACTTGAAAGCTGTCATTGTTAGGTGGTGGGTCTTGATCTGGGTCAACACCAACTCTAAAGTCACCAAGGAGGAAGACAAGGAAAAGAACAAGTATTAGTTTGGTCCACGGCAATCATGTGGGCTGAAGTCAACAACTATCTTCCCAAAGCAGAAGGAGTAGTTAGCTACAGAAAGAAAAACTGTCATGCAAAAGTCAGGTCACATACCACATCAGATTCCAGAGAGTGGGGACAATAAATCCTGTGTGCTTATGTTGTAAGAAAGGCCTCCGGAAAAAGCACATGCTGCCAAATAGTCTAGCTGCTTCCTATGCCAGGTGGTCCTCCTTACCAAAATGTGGCCAACCCATCCTCTTCTGATGTTCCTAACATTCTGTTATGAAATTCTTCAATTACTAACAGAAAGTGTTAAAGGACTTTATAGTGAACACCTGTATGCCCACAAACACAAGATCCTACCATTAAAATTTACTGCAGTTTATGGTCTATTTCTCTCTCCATCTTCAATCTTTCTGTTTTGCATGCATTCAAATAAAGCAGGAGACATCAATACACTCTTCCCTACTGCTTCCATATGCACATTGGCAGTCTCTCCTTTTCCCAACCTGAGCCACACTCTTTCAAATTCTCTTCCCAATTAGGCCCTGACTTTTGGGCTTCTAAGTCTTACTCTGTATTACCCAATTTTAGCAAAGAATCCTGCTAAATCAGTTTAGTGAGGACTTAACCCTTATCTGATCTCCCTCAATAGATGATGAGGGACACTATCATCCCCTCCTATCCACAAGATGATGTCTAATCACCCTCCCTTGCCTTCCAGCACGAATCCTGGTAAGTCAGTTTAGACAGAATCCCCCTTACCCTGATGTTTCCTCTTTATAACTTTCCATCCATTGAGCCTTATCTTTTCCTTGCACTGAAAAACCCCATCATAGTAGTTCCTGTACCAGCAGTAATGATCCTAAAAATCAAGTCTACCTTGCCTTTTAGCAAGTGCTGCTGCAGAGTAATATTTTCTTTAGCAGTATCATTAACTGGAGTCTTGATTTGCTTTAATTCTGATACTTTTACACCTTTCCACATCGAAGATGACTCAAAAAGTCACAAATTTGAGAGCAACAACTAAAGATGGAAAGAAAAGACAAAGTGACAAGATCAACTTGTAACAAATTCCAGAAAAGCAATGGAGCTAATGTCTTGGTTTAGTCACATACAAACAGTTGCTCTATGCATCTGTTAATTTTCTATCCCTGTACCTTCCTCATTCTGAGGTAGAAAACTGTGACATGGATAATGTAGACAACAAACACCAATGGGGAGGGGACACAAAGACATCAGGAAAATCATCTATCTACTTGCACTTGATCCAGGGTCAAGTGTCACAAAGAACAGATAGGGTCATAAAGATCAACCAAGGACCCAAATGTTGGCAGATCACGTGGAATTTGTGCTTGAAGAGAGGTGCCAACTTGATTTTGCAGAGGTGATTTTGCTGTCTGCTATCAGGACACTGACTCTACTGGGCAGATGATGAATGAAGGCAGAAGCCCCAAATCCCCACCCTTACTCTTCTCTTCTTCCTCCTTTCTCCTACCTGTGATACCCAGGAGCTTTCCTAGGGGGAAAAAAACTACATGTAAATGGGAGTGGGTCAGAGACAGCACAGATGTACCGAATGTCTCAATACCAGCCTCTGGCTTTTCTCATTCCTGGCTTGCAGAGCACTCACTCAAGATGTGTGCCCCTGCGAAAGGAGACAAAAAACAAAATGCCTCATATTGTTCTGAAGGCAAAGTTTAAAACTACAAGGTGAATTTTCAGAGACTCTACTTTGATAGGCACTGTTATGAACTCTTGGTTAAAGCCTGAAGTGGGCCTAGCACCAGATTTCCTTCCCAGGGTTTGGATGGAACCTTTGGGTTGAATTAGATGGACTCTATATATTCTAGAGGCTACTTCTAGGCAGTGGTTTCTGAGGGCTGGGGATTTTTCCTTGGCCACAGGACATTATCTAGGCATGTTTGAATAAAAAATCTCACACAGATCTTTGACATAAAAATCATCCAGTTGAGGAGCCCAAGAGTTGCCCACAAAAGTCAGGCCAAGTAACCAGCCTGCCACCCTGGTAAGTGACTGTAGTCTGGCAAGCCGTGGCCACCCCAGGGCAGGGAAATAAGAAGCAACAGCGTTTCCTGAAATCTGCACTATGTTGGAACTTAGGGTGCTGAGCCAACCAGTAACCAACCTGCTGCCCTGGTAAGTGACTGTGGTCTGGCAAGCCATGGCCACCCCAGGGTGGGGAAACAAGAAGTAACAGCGTTTCCTAAGATCCGCGCCATGTTGGAACTTAGGGCACTGAGCCAACCAGTAACCAGCCTGCTGCCTACTGGGGCACGGGCTTGGAATCAAACATAGCATACCGCACCACCACCACTCCATCCCCACCACCACCCCATCCCCACTAACAATCGGGATCCAAGGATCTGGGTATCTATTGGGAAGTGACCATATGTGGTACAGCAAGTGAGGGGAGTTTCCTTCTACTATCTCTGAAGGCAGATATTTTTATGGCCGTTTTGCTTTGTCCTGATTAACGGTGTTGCTCTATTCAATATTCTGTTTTGATGTGTTCTATAATGTTGTGTATTTCTTTCGATTTTGCTGTACCTAATAGAAGAACAACTATTTTGAAGATAACGAGATATACAATGGTGACTATTATTGTTCTCCTGGTGACCTGGTGTGATGTTCTGTGCCAATTTCACTATACTGTCTCAATTAGCTTTATCCATCCTGCTTTGTTGTATATTACTACCTCCAAGTTAATGAAAATTAAATAAAAATAAAACAAGAGAACATGAGAAAACAAGGTAACAAAATACCTCCAAAAACTCCCAATTCTATCAAAGCTGATCCATGTGACATGGATGACAAGAAACTCAAAAACAAAACAACAGAATTATATAAGGTGATTAAAAAGGAAATAACAACAACAAAACAGATCAATAAGGTACTGAGCAACCTGAAACATGATATAACTAAACAGATAATGTACTTAAAAAGCAAAAGGAGGAAAAGAAAATGCTCTAAAGGATATAACAGCATATATGTTTAAGTGTGTGGGATTGATAACCATATTACCAAATTTTTGTTGGATCGTTGAGCAGAACTGTTTACAGCCTCACTGTTCACTTTGTATGCCTGAATTTTGTAACATGAACAACTATTTCTAAGAAGACAATATGTAATTTATCAACTAGTGATTTCTTAATCTTTTTTTGAAACTCTGTATTATTTCTACCCTTTTTGCTGTTTTGCTTTTTTTCTCTTTAAATAAAATTTTTTTAAAAAAAAGGTCAGGCCAGAGCCCCAGTACATACAAAGTGTATAATGAAAGGAGCTATAGGAGAGGATGCATTGTTTGTAGCTGTTGATTTTTAACCCCCACCTGTTTTTAGAGTATCTTAATGTACATTCCATAGAAAAAAATCATTTATATGGTGTCTTTGTCTGAATGTGTAAGGTCAACAGCTAAGAATCCAATATGAGGCCTCATTTGGTGGATTATATAGCAGTACAAAGCCACTTCATGTCAGACTTTTCCTTCAGATGAACTCCCAGTTGCAGACTCACAGAGCAGAGTTCTGGTGACTCCAGAGTTTCTTAGCTTACCCATAAGCCAGGTGCCATGGCTGCCCTCAGCCTAAACACAGAGAGGCTGCTGGTGGGAGATATAATGTGTAAGATGGCCAAAAAGACAGCAGTTCAGACATGTCACTAACAATCTCTCCACTCAGCATTATGAATTTTGAAACATTTACAACTTTTGTACAAGGTTTCAATGTCGTTAAAGATAAAACAAATTGACCTCATCAGCCCATATAAAATAGGAGGCCTATGGACGGGGGAAAGAACTTAAGTGTGTCCTGTGCTATAATGAAGAACATAAACTCAAATACTACTACATTTGCCCTCTAGTGAAATCTGGTCTCTTCTATTCTTTTAATTTCTATAAGGAAAAGAAAATCTGCTTAGTAAGAATTAAAATAAATTCTGTTTAACAAAAACAACTTATAAAGATGAAGCTCAGATCACTTTCACTCAAGTACTGAAGATGTCAGTGGAACTCATCTGTTCATCCTAACCAGGCCAGAATTCCAAACAATGCCCACAACATTGCAATAACTTGGCAAAATCATGAAATTATGGCCACTCTAATCTCATCCTGAACCTACAAGAGTTGCCATTTATTCTGGGGGAAAAATAAAGTAGTTCTAGATCAGTGCTGCCCAGTAGAACTTCTGGCAAGACAGCAGGGTTCTTCACTACAGTGTCCAATATGGTAACTACTAACCATGGGTAGCCACTGAGCACTTGCAATGAAGCTGGTATGACTGAGGAACTGCATTCTACATTTTAATTTATTTTTTTATTTTAAATACAATTTATTTTAAAACAGCTCCAACTAAAAATTTTTTTCTACATTTTAATTTTAATTAATTAAAATTTAAATAGTTACATATGGTAAGCAGTTCCTGAACTAGACAGGGTAGATTCTAGAAAGTACTAATTCCAGTTATGTCTCTATACTCTCACTTGTTTACTCACCAACAAAGCAACAACTGTCTGCTCTCTGCTTTCTCAATGATAACACCAAAATTCCTTTGGTATGCTGCACAGATACAACTCCAAATATCATAAATATTAAATTAAAACTCTGCTTGAACCTATTACTTAGGGAATGAAGAGATTCCTTACTTCATTACTGTATAAAATGAATTCTAAAATCCTCTATAGAGAGAACATCATCTTATAGAAGTGAAAGTAATCATAAAATCAGAAAACTGCCATTTTCTGCCTCCAGGGTAGTTGCCATTTCAAGCAAGGATCATTAGTGAATGACTTTACCACTGAATAAAAGATTGTTGGGAATTTGGCCATTCGAGTAATGTCAAAAGATCTTTTTACAGAATACTTTTCAGTTGTAAGAAAAAAATTGTACCTTGACCATACAGAGACTTAATGTCATTACCTTAACTAAGTGATCAAATGCAGTATCATTAATTAAGGGGCTGTCTGACATCATGCCTCATATCACAGGGTGCAACAAGAAATGTGTATGTAAAGCCAGTTGCAGAGGATTTTTGACAGAAATTATTATCTATCTTTAGCCATGATGAAAGCATCAGAAAACTCCAGACTGTGGGACATTCTCTGCAAAAATATTCTGAATACTTTAAAAAATGTTATGTGACCCAAAAAAAGGGTGGTGGTTCTGGATTAAAAGACACTAAACAGATGTGACAGTCAAATTTTGATGGGATCTGGCACATGTGTGTGTGCGTGTGCATGTGTGTGTGTGTGTGTCTGTCTGTCTGTCTGTAAAATCAGGTTGCTTTTTTCAGATGTATGATCATGTAGGAGACTGGATTCCTAGAACATACATGCAAAAATACTTATGCCAGTATTTTGAAACCGCTGAAAGTGAGAAAGAGAGAAAGCAAAAACCACTCCCCAAATTAACAAATATTAACAATTCATGAATTCAGGTTACTACCTGTGTATTCCTTGTTCTATTCTCCCCACCATCACACGCTTTTTTCAGACTTTATACCCTTAGTAAAAATGTTTCAAGAACATTACTGTATACTTTTCTATCTCTCTACTTTAATCTACTAATATTGATGATTTGTGAGTTTATATTATTCTAGGTGTTTACCACAAATTGTAAAGATTCATAAACATAAGATGCTATAAGTAATATTGGTATTATGTGAATACAGGTTCTAGTAATTATGTGGTCTTCTTTTCCAGCTAAATAAATTCTGGAATGCTTGTGGAGATACTTTCTCCTAAAAGTGAGGAACAAGGAAAACAACGCTAGTTAACTGGAACATTGTTAAGCAAATGCAACCATTTTCAGATCTGGTTGTGTGCATCCCCCAGAAACCTGCAGTTGTAAGGACAATCTTACCCGATGCTTCATTTTCTTGCTTTTATCATCATTCTGCCATGGAAATTCCAATCTTCACAGTAGCCACTTGCTATCAGTCACCTATCTGACATACAACCCAAACTCTTGACAGCACAGAGCCTGAAAGGATCACTTGGGCCCTCCCACAGACAAGGGAATGTGGGAAGACTCCCTGGGTCTTTTGGAGGTCCCTGCTACTAGTACTTAACAGAAATATTCCAAGAAAAGACAGACCTGTTTCCCTGCTTTCTAATGCTTTTTAAATAGCCAAAAGAAACCAGAACAGGGGTCACAAGATACAATGAAGTTCTTCTGCAGCATCTTTTCTCATTCAAGGCTGTTTACTTTCAGGTGATTTAATAATTACTTTACTGACAGGCTTGAACCTTGGACCATTCCCCAAGGATGACATAGGATTCTGGGGCTCCTACTAAAGGCCTCACCCTTGGGGCAGAGCCCAGAACCAAACCAGTCTCTGAGAACAGGAAGTAAAGCAACAGTCTAAGGTGTATGATGTGGTGCTAGGCAACAAGAAAGATCACCAATGTGATTTTAATTGCAGATTTAAAGTGTCAGAAGATATGATATGATCCCTTAACTCTCTGAAAGTTCTAGCTTCAGGCAACTATCCATAATTTATATCTCTCTCCTGACCTGCTACAATGCTTTAGATCCAGGACACTGTATACATAACTTTGTGTGCTGCTTTAATACATCATATTTTAGCATTCCCCTAATATACCTTGGCTGAACTCGGTGGAGCACATGCAACACCCTTTTCTTCAAGAATGAACTGATTGTTTGTATTTTCATTAAGCATGAGACAAATGCATAAATCCCACAGCAAATGACACCACAAAGTGATCAAACTAATATGCTCATTTTAGAATGAGTAAATATCAAAACTGATAGTTTTCTAATAATTTACCAGTTTTGATTAACAGATAAAACACGATGGAATCTCAAGAATCTTAGAATTATTCTACTTTAATCAGTAATTTTTTGAGAAAGGTGGTGCTCAAGATTGAACCCAGGGTTTCATGCATGCTAAACATACATTCTACCACTGAGCTACCCTCCCTAACCAATGATAATATTTAAAATCTGAATAGTAAAGGCTTTAATATGAAAAATGAGACAAATACCTCCATGTAAAACCTTGAACACCAAATCATACCCTGAATTCTCTCATGTCCCATGTCCCAAGTATAATAATTTACATTTGCCTGGAGGATCTTCTTTCTTGTAGGATGCTTCAAATGTAAGGAGTTCCCCTGCA